>APFE030223957.1:181229-215397 GCA_000404065.3 Pinus taeda | reverse complement strand
TGAGGCTCGAAGGCCTATTTATTGTTGAGAAACAATGAAAAAACCCTTAACATTCCAAAACCTAACCCTAGGAGATGAAACGCCAAATTGTGGGCCCCGTTTGGGGGTAAATTGGTACATCAACTTCCCGGGGTCGTAACTTTAGCATATGATCTCCGTTTGACGCGTACAATAGCTCATTAGAAAGATCTATTCAAGCACTATCATTGTTGGAACAGGCAACATGGTCCATTGGATGGACCCATGTTGCTCCCGTATTCCCCAAAAAATGTCGTTTAGGGCCTCAAAACGGCTCCAGAAGTTCAGGACCCGAAAAACTGCTAAAAATAGTAATTTGTGATACAATTAAGGAAATTGAAAATGCTGAGAAAGACAATGGTGGGGGTACAGGTGGACTTGGCAGGCGGCCACCAATATCCACCTGGATCATGCATGGTATTTTCCATCCCTACCTTGATAAATTTGTACTGATTTTCATTGATGACATTTTAATATACTCTAAGAACGAGGAGGAGCATAAAGAAAATATGAGAATAATATTGCAAACGCTATGGGAAAATCAGTTCAATGCTAAATTAAACAACTGTGACTTTTTCAAAGATCAGATTCAGTACTTGGGTCACGTTATTTCAGCGGATGAAATAGTGGTAGACCTGGAGAAGATCAAAATAATCATGGAATGGACAACCCCAAAGAATGTCGCTGATATCAGATCATTCTTGGGTTTAGTCGGTACTACCGTCGATTCATTGAGGGATTTTCAATAATCACCTTCCGAATGACCTCCTTATAGAAAAAGTGGTGCAATTTCCAATGGAAATGTGAGTGTCAACAAAGCTTTGAAAAGCTGAAACCCCTGCTTACCACCGCACTGGTGTTAAAAGTGGCAGATCCGGAAAATTGTTTCATAGTTTACATAGATGCAAGTAAAGAGGGTGTTGGGGGAGTGCTGACACAAGAAGGAAAGGTTATTCATTATGAATCACGAAAGTTGAAGGAGTATGAACAACAATATTCTTCCTATGACGTTGAATTGACACCAGTAGTGCATGCACTTAAAATGGGGTGACACTACCTGTTGAGGAAGAAATTTATGCTATTAACGGATCATAACATCCTTACAAATTTCTTCAACCAATCTAACTTAAACGCTCGATACAACAGATGGATAGCATTCTTAAGTGAATTCGATTTCAACATGAAACATCTTAAAGGGAAGGAAAACCATGTGGTTAACGCATTGAGCAGAAAAGTAAATTGTATTTATGAGGTCCAAATGAGCCAAGCAAGCTCAAATATTCTTGAAATCATAAAGGAATCAGCTATCAAAGGTCTGAAGTATACTTTCCTTTGTAAACAGAGAAAGGAAGCCCTGCTGAAAAAGGAAACATCCGAATGTGAAATAAATCCTAAAAACCTTCTTACTTTTAAGAACAAAATTTATGTCCCTAAGAAAAACTCAGTTAAACAATTGATATTGGACGAGTTTCACATGAAACCATGAGATCACCACCCAGGTTGCCAGAAACTATTTTCAGCCATCAAAAAAGGGTATTTTTGGCCTTGCTAAGGAAGAATGTCACCGAGTACTTGTCCAAATGTTTGAAGTGTCAGTTGGTGAAGGAAAAACATCATCATCCAGCAGGTTTTCTGCAGCCATTTCCCATTATGGAATGGAAATGGGAGACCATATCTCTATATTTTATCACCGACTTACCTTGTACCAGATAGAAACATGACTCAATTATGGTGGTAGTAGACAAATTGAGTAAAATTGTTCACTTCATACATGTGAAATCCACTTACAAACTGTGGAGATCGCACACATATTTATTACGGAATTTTTTCATTTACATAGAATACCCAAAGTGGTGATTTCCAATAGGGATGTAAAATTTACATCCACCTTCTTGAAAACTCTTTTTTTGGGATTGAGTACTTATTTCCAATTTAGTACTGCATATCACCCCCAAACAGATGGACAAATCGAACGGGTAAATCAGGTGCTGGAGGACATGCTACGCATGTTTGCTATGAAACAAACACATAAGTGGGAGGATTATCTCCATCTAGTGAAATTTGTGTATAATAATGGACATCATGAATCATTAGGCATGAGCCCCTTTGAGGTTTTTTATGGAAGAAAGTGCAGGGTGCCCAAAGACTGGAATAACCCAGTTAATAAGCTAGCATTGGGTCCTAAAATGCTAGCAGAAATGGAGGAGACTATTAAGAAGGTTCGAAAAATATAAGGGTAGTCCAAGATAGATAGAAAGCGTATGTAGATAAAAAGAGGACATACAGAGAATTTCAACCAGGGGATCACGTATATTAAAGAGTAAAACCCTAGAAAGGTTCCTTACAGTGGCAGGTTTGTGCTAAGTTAGCACCCCAATATTGTGGACATTTTCAAGTCTTGGAATGAATTGGGTCGGTGGCCCATAAGCTTGTGCTACACAACCACATTTGGCTCTACAATGTGTTCCACGTATCCTTGCAAAAAAAGTATCTATATAATCGTTAGCATATCATTAACTAGGAAAATATTCAGGGAAACGTTCAAGTGGGATATATGACTTTTGGGTATAATGTTTTTTTTTAATAAAGAGAGTCATGAGTGTGAGTTGTTTGTGAAGGTCAAACGGGTAGGATAGTTTCTAGAAGAACCTATTCATATTCTATTAGAGAGAAACCACCCTGCGGAAGTGAGTCATCACGCAAGTTAAAGTGCAGTGGAAGCACTTTAGCTCCGATTAGGCCACCTAGGAAAAATAATAATTTATGCAGAAAACTTCTCCGGCGTTATTTTATGAAAGTTGAGTGAACACCAGGGATGGTGTTCGTCATATGGCAAGGGAGATGTAACACCCCGAATTACTAAGGTTACTAAGTTAATTTTATTATCTGTTAGTTTAAGTTTTATTACATTATGTTGTTAAACAACAAGTGACTAAGGGTGGAAGGTGAAGAAAAATAAACTGTGGTTACCTAAATGATTGGTAATGATACTTTAACAAAAAAAATAGAAATTGTTTACATTACTTAAAAGAAACATTTACAAAGACATTTACCCATTTACCTTGAAGGGAGATTTAGAGGGGAAAAAATAATCTAGGGAGATCCTCGAGCTAGGTGAAATAAACTAGTGGGAGAATTCTCAAAAAAATAGTTAGAAAAGAGTAGAGGACTTGGGGGCATCATAGGAGTCCAGAGGCTCAAGGTACTTACATGTAGATGGAAATAATTAACTGTTATACCAAAGCAAAGTGCTCAAGGGAGGGTTTGGACATAATTTCGAGACTCGTGGCTCGGAGGAGAGACTTTCCAAAGAGGATTGTTTACTACTAGTAGGTATTATTAAACAAATAAGTACCATCAAACATTTTATTAAGAGTTAGTATTGTACTATAAAATAAAGATTTAATTGACAAAGTAGGAACTCTTATTCGTTTTAATTTTAGAGAAATTTCTTGTATGCAGAATGATTGAGCAAAGAAATTCTTTAAAAGTACATTAAATACAACAGATGGGGTTTATCTATTTTGAAGTATTCAACAGAAAAATTTCCATTTCCCTCCACTGCATTGTAGATATTTAAGCAAAAAATTACATTCATAGGTTTTTGACAGAGGTCGCAATGACTTATATTACAAAAAGCTACATAGATTACTAGATTTAATGGCCACCGTAGAGTATTCAGTGTGCCATTTGGGTTGTTACCTGAAATGAGAGGTTGAGCATCTCCAAAAGAAAACCTATGTTCTTCTTATATTTTTTGAATTTTTGTGTTTGTGATCCATTATAGACAGGGTTTATATATTTTGAAGTATTCAACAGACATATTTCCATTGCCCTCCACTGCATTGTAGATATTTAAGGAAAAAAATTACATTCATAGGTTTTTGACAGAGGTCACCATGACTTTTATTACAAAAAGCTACATAGATTACTAAATTTAATGGCCACCCTAGAGTGCTTAGTGTTCCATTTGGGTTGTTACCTGAAATGAGAGGTTGAGCATCCCCGAAAGAAAACCTATGTTCTTATTAAATCAATGCTGCTATCTAACCAATGACCCAACGTCCTGATATCCTTCCTGAATTCTTCAAGCTCATCCAGTAATGGATAGACATTATTCCCTTCTTGATAATAGTCCTTCCTGTTATAGGTTCAATAAAACCATGATATAAAAATGAATCTGAAATGGCTTGTAGAGGGTAATAATCAAATTAAACAAAGCTATGCCACTGAGACGCTAGCTCTCATTGGCTCTAACTACATATGTTTTATGGAAAAAAGAAGAAGAGGACAAATACCCTCGAGATGTTTTGCCATTGCTCCACCAATGCCTTGTATTGAAAACAATGACACATGATTTCTTGTACTTGGGAGAAACGTTATCCATCACATCCAACCTGAGGGTCTCTTTCCTGCTACCATGCCCAGAAGGAATTTTCCCTTCTTGAACTAATCATTCAACAATTCGTTCAACAATTGGAGGCAATCATTGGTCAGGGTGATTACAGAATCCCTTACAGACCTACAATATCCAAGAGGGATATATGTTTCCCACATTGTAATTTTAATGAGGGACTGAGACCAATTTCCCCTTAGTTTCAGGCCAATGCTTTAATAAAACTCAAATGGTTAGTCTTGCGAGAAAAAATTGTCAATATTTTTAATAATTACAAATGCAAAGATATGGTATAAATGAAACCTACAATTTCAAGACCTTTAAATCCAATTAATGATTCAAAGCAATAATAATTCTTTGTCATGTATGCTTCTTCAGTAAATATGATAAGTGATAAATGAAGATTCAATGGCTGCTGCCATGAAAAAGGAAGAAGAAGATACCATGTATGTTTCAGTAGAAGCAACAACAAAAGAAATAGAGTTTGATGCAAGATTGGAAGAGTTAGTGGACATGCTTCTCAAAGTGCTACAATGCACCAAATTAAGTCAATGGAACCCTAGATTACAACATGCACTAACAATTGTAAAGGGAGTACATAATGCATCTCCTAGTAAAGGGAAAGATAAATGATAATTTAAGACTTAACTATAAATCTAAATCAAATAAGTAGTCATAAAACATAGCTAGAAAAGGGATGAATCAGACTAGATACAAAATCCCCCACCCACAACAAAATGGAAAAGGCGAGTTCATTACTCTCTTCAGTTGTACCCAAAAACACTATTTGGGTCAAAGTGCATACATCTACGAAAAATTTCGTATTATAACATGTCATAAATGCTAAATGACTAAGTATAGATCTTACTAGTTTCAGTATGATGCTTGTTGAGAGAGAGTCCTCATTTTTTCCAAGGACCTGATGCTCATCAACACGTTTTAAAAGCATATAAAATTTGAAAGCCTTCCTAAGCATTGAAAACCTTAATCAAATAACGTTTAGTTTCATATTTTATAGAGCCTTCATATTTAATCAAACTAAATGACCAATCCATGAGGAACTTAAGTATCCATGTTGGAATATTATTTTCTGTTAAGAAATGGCTCTACCAGAATCTCACAGTTTTTACAATTTGTTAAGGGCCAACAATTTTTATGAAAGTGTTATTCGTTGAAAATAATCTCCATAAATTAACAAGCACTCATATTCAAGAACCGTAATTCTATGAAACCAAATATAGATAGAAAAATATGGTTAATGTATATGTCTGACATAAGAGAATGCCTTACCTGACTAAACTTAGAATTAAGTCAGAATTACAAAAGTGTTATAATAAAAAAAATGAACTCACGTAATCTACTAACAATAACATGCACAATAGATGAGGATACATTTTTGGATGGAAATAGAACAACAAATTCTCCTACATTTTTTAATGCACCATATTGTTCAATCTAGATGAGAAGAAGTGCGCTTTCATCCTCTAGTTTGAGTTGTTGTAACAAAAGCACCCAGATATGTTCATTGGTGTGCCTAGTATTGCCACATGTGCATTGTAGAAGACTATCCAAGATGCATTCTAACATTCCCTCTTATTGATGAAAGTGTTTTTTTAGAAATGCAAGTCTCTCTCTGAAGAGCTTGAACTTCTCCTTTCCTAGGGACTTCATCAATATATATACAACTTGTTGATATCTCTAAATATACTCTAGATCAACTATCCCTTTTTGAACCCTATCGTTGAGAAAATGCTACTTAGTGTTAATGTTCTTGGAGCAGTCATGGATTTGGATTTTCAATGATTTTTATACCACTTTTTTGCCATAGTAAACCACAGTAGTCTCTAGTTGACAAGAAATTTCAAGCCTCCAACGCTATATGAGCATGAAGTAATGATTCTAGATGGAGAGGCCATGATTGAACAATACTACACTCTGCAACTAAAGATGAGACAAACATGTCTAAATATAATAAACAACCACAAATCATAAATGCAAGGAAGAGATTGATTTATTTTTAGATTTTCAAAAAGGGAAAATTAAGATCGACAAAGTGGAAATAATTGCGATTTATAGAGGACAAGTTCCCTTTCTTGTAATAAAAAGATGGAAATATGTTTCGGAGACCCAAAACCATGAATGGGACTATTCTATTTTGTAAATTGAGTTCACCTTATGGACAGTTTCCACTGGTATGCATTAATTGCTCAACTGGAGATGAAATAAAATTGGTTGCAAAATCATAGATATAACTATCATATTCAACCCTCTAGTGGAAGGACAATAATTTTGAACTAAAGACACACACACACACACACACACAGACAGATATATATCGAAAGTTGAAAATTTATGCATCTTTTGGTCAACCTGTTTTTGTTTCCATTTTTTTATTGGTTCTAATCTGATTCTATTTGTTCACCTCGATAAGTTCAATCATTGGACCCATTCAGATAGCACTGAGATGAGATGGAAATCAAAGTCCACTACTATTTTGTTCATACCCAGTCATCAATATATAGTCTACAAGGAATTATACCTCATAAAACATCATCCTATCAGACCTAGTAAGTGATGAATCATTGATTCACTCCATAAAATAATAGTAATATTGTTGATTCATTAATCTTTGAAACATATCTTCTAATAGTGCTAAACATTAGCTTTAAAGCCCAAGTTTTGCGTACTTTGATCCCCATAAGAACCTGTAAGTGAACTGCTCATCCACTTTAAGGAGTTACACTCCTTTTGGGTATAGTTAAGGCATATGTCATTTTTCGTAAATATTAATTATGATCTTTCTTCCTATGACAAAAAACAAATTCTATATGCGTCGAATGGTATTCGAAATGTTTCTGCAAGTGTGTTCAATTCCTCGTTAATAAAATCCTATTTTGATTATTCATATCTCATATTCATTTAAATTTCAATTAGTCCACCTTTGTTTTTGGATTGGATAAACAAGTGTTGTTCCAATGTTTCCTTTCCCAAGATTTTCCTCTACAACTAACAACTACAATAACAACTATAATTTCCTTGATGTTTCCAATGACTCCCCTCCCAAATTCCCCTAATCGATATCGTGTGGGCATAGTTTATTTTACTGGATTGATGTGCCATTTATATCCAAGTGGAATATATTTCCTAATTTTATTATTATGCCAAGAAAAGCACATTACTCTACAAAATTCATAAGGTACCCCATAATATGTATCAAATCTGTGTAATGGTGAGTTAAATATGGACACTAGTACAAATTCATTTAAACTTAGGTTTGACATGCACCACCTAGATGATGCAATGGATTAATTGAACAGGGACAATGACATAGGTCCATTTAAACCCAAATTTGATATGAACCATCTGGATTAGTCATGGGGAAAATTAACAATGGACAATATTACATGGCCATTTAAACCTAGCTTGAATATGAGGCATCGAGATGATGCATTGAGTTTCACATTCATTTCAATTAGTCCATCTTTGTTTCTTGGATTGGAACAACAAATGTTGTTCCAATTTCTCAAGCTCGGTGCTCTTGTGAATTAGAATGTCTCTTCCCCCAAACGCCTTAGATCAATTTCAATCAATTTCTCGTGGGAAAATTTATTTTATTGAACTAATATCTCATATAAATATTCAAATGTTGTTTTTTTGTCCAAATTTATTATTACATGAAGAGAAGCGAGGTTCTCACTCCCTCAACACATTGGTTTTGTGTGAGACCTATATAATTGTGCATTCGGTGCACTGAATATGGACACTAGCAAAGACATTTAAATCAGAGTTTGAAATGCACCATCTAGATGGTGATGTATTGGATGAATTGAATGTGAACATGAACGAAGACCCGTGACCCACTGAAACTAAGGTTTCATATGCACCAAATATACCATCTCTTGGGTGAATTTAATATAGATGCTTGCACAAGGACACCTAAAGCCTAACCTTATATGGGTTAATTCAACTATCCATTAAGTGAATTGAATATGGACACTAACATAGACCAATTTTAATGATGCTTTGATATTCTCCATATAATTTATGCGTTGGATGTATTGGATATGGACAAAAAAGGACATATTTGAAATAAGTTTTCCATAGCCTCTTCAAGGTTGTGAAATATTTAACAAATAATTCATTTGTATTCGTGAAAATTAGGAAAAATGAGGCATGGGCACACCTATATTTTTCTGGAGTAAACAAATGAGGTGGGAATGCATTTGTCTCTGAACATCATGTATCCCACTGGAAATACCACTCCCACCATCATAATCACAATGCCATCAAATATCGCACAGGCCCTTCTGCTTCTAACATCAAAAACCTTTGTAGGCGTGCTTCCATTAAAACCCAAAATCAATAGATTCAAAATTCTACAAATAATTAATTATGGTGCTATGTTATAGAGGAAAAAAATGTAAAGCAGTAAGTTTGTAGAGCATACAAAAATAGAAAATCACTTCCAAGCATGTTGGGCTTCTTTGGATCGTCTGATTAATGATCTATATAATTGTAGCAATGGTTAAATGATTCATTGTCCTCCGGGTTTCCTGTGCGGCAAGGAGTAGATAAACATTGTCGATGGATGTAGGGCATGTAGGTTTGTAGAGAACTTGTAGGTCAATGTGATGCCACCCACATAACCTAACAAATAAATGAAATAAAAATAAATTTTTAATAATAAAAATAAAATAAATACAAATACATTTTTAATATTAACAACAAAATAAATAGAAATATATTTTTAATAATAACAATTGCATTGCCCGCAGAGGTTTAGTTTCATGGCTAGTGAATGATCTTCTAAGTCATTCATGCCATTGTGTAGGTCACGAGTTTGAGTCTCATCTCAACCGAGGGCCATTCTTGTGGGCTGGGCGATTCCTCCTAAAGGTTATAGTGGCAGTTGATGGGATTTGACCCTGTGTAACGTGAGTATGATACCACTGCCATTGTCGATTCTGCTACTCACCAAAAATAATAATAATAATAATAACGATTAAATTAATAATTAATAATAGTGTGTATATGAGAAAAAAAATAATATAGGATAATAATATTTATAAAATTATTATATGTACACTATCAAAAATAGAAATTTAAAATTTAAATTTCAATAACAATATTTGAAACAAAAAATTATGCAAAACATTAAATTAAGGATCCAATAAAAATAAACAAGATATTAAATTGGATATAAACCATTTAATATGTAAAGATTAAGTTTCAACAAATATAATTAGCACTTCTATGCAATGATATTTATATGTGAGTAGTCTTTTAAGTGCAATTAAGTTGAAGTCTTCTCGTTTATTTTCCAATCTAATTTGTCTAAAATCCGAAAGGGATTTATTGAAATCACAAGTTTGATAGGTGAACTTTTTAAATTCAAAGTGCACCAATGGTTTTTTAGGGTGTTGAATCCATATATGTAGTCAAAAAACCAATTTAAACAATACAAATCAAGATTTGGCCACAAAAGTTTTCATCGCATTCTAGTGAGAAATCTGTAGAATACTAAAAAAAAATCACACTTAAGGAATACTCCATCTATATGTCTTGAAGAGTATAACCTTCTTCAATCTCTAGTTGTTTATGTTTCCACAACTTCTTATGTATTGAGACAAATAAAATGACTCAACATTAAAATAATGTCAATATTTCTTCTTGTTTCAACATAGACACAGAAAGGTATGATAACATGCCCCCTTCTAAAGGTTTGACAGTTATTAATTTATTGAACTAAGCTTCTACATATCATAATGAGACCTATTGCCTATATTTAGCATTATGAGAGGTTATGACTAGTTGAGGAATTTATTTTGGGGCCCTTATCTTTACTAATATTTGTACAACATTGCCACATTTTGCATATTAGGAATAACTCTGAAAGCCTTTACCAATAGAGATAAAAAGGGCCTTAGACTAGGAATATGGGCACCATTACTATTATTTGCATAATAATAATTTGTATGAAGAAAGGAGAAAAATGCTTTTACTTCTAAAAGGAAGCTTCTCATGCTTAAGGGCCATGAATTTGGCATTAAACAACCACATGAATCTTCTCTGACTAATTTTAGGGATCTATGGGATATCAGTTCCATTATGAGTTTTTTCACACCATGTATAGGAGTCAAGGAATGTACCAAAGGTAGGGGAGGTAAACAAGGGCATTACACCTTACAAGAAGATTTTTAGTCACAATGTCTATGAGCTAGAATTTAAAACCAAATAGATATTCTTTAACGGATCTTTGATAAGAAGTATTTCTCACCACATATGCGACTTAGTGTCTATGTTATCGTTAGGATAGGAAAAAAAGGGTCTCAGTTTCTAAAATAATCTTTCTTATGCTCAATTGAAATGAACATGACCTCTAGCTTGGATTATGGGAATTTAGTATGTTTTGCATAATAAGAATGGGTCTCATGGCCTTTACTATGGCCAACGAGGGAAATTATAAAAAATCGACTTAAGTCTAAAATAATGAGTGACCATAATTAAAAGGCATTCAAACCACACATTAATTATATTCTCTAAGGGATATAATTTGGTGTGTAGAAGGGATGTGTCGACCATTCAAAGGTTTTTCACACAACGATTGGGTCTTAGAGTCTCATCATCAGATCTTAATGAATTTAGGAGGCCTTCAAATCACGTATGATGCTTACAACTGTAGTCCTGGTCAAAATAGGAACATAAGTGACTTAGGCCTTATTTGAATCTTTTATGATTAAAATTTGAGAAGTAATTCTCAAAGAAGCAGACATGACCTCTATATGGCATCTTAGCCCTTTATGGGGTATATTTACTGTCATTAGTATTTTTTACATTGTAAGAATGGGTCTTAGGCTTGTACGATGCATCAATCACACATTTGGTGCCATGTGGGGTATTTTACTTTTCAACAAATACAAGGCACCTCGGTTGCATTGGGATCTAGTGATCTTGCTTAAAAACCCTAGAAAACACCTTTGAGACCATCCACTAGCACTAGTTGGACTTCAACTTGAGATTTCCCAAAAACTCAAAGGAACTAATTATGAGGGTTGCTTGGGCAATCCACTCATAGTCTAATCCTATTTTGTGATCAAGGGAAACAAGCTATAATATATCAAACACCTTCCCTCACACACATGCATGGAGGCTCTACACCTATAAAGGTTTGCATATGTGTTGTTTATGTTAATCATTATTAATTTTGTCAGTTATTATCTAGTCATATATTTTAGTCTAGGACTAAATTAGTCATTTTAGTTAGTCACATTTAGTTTGGTCACTTATTACCTAGTCATATATTTTATCCCTAAACTGAATTAGTCGTTTACATTAGTCATTTTTTGTTTGGTCAATAAATTGCTCAAATTTAGTAGTAATTCACTTGTAATAATTGTGGTGACTAACTTTTTTAGTCACCTAGTCACTAATTTCATCATTTTCTACTAGTTCTAGTAAATCATTCTTTTCCAGCTCCCACTGGATGGATGCTGCAATGCCTGAGATTCTTCAATAGTCAACTGAACGGATGCCCCAACACCCAATGAGCTACAACTCACCCTAGCACCAGTCTACCACCCTGAAGTTTTCACAGGCTTGAACCTATTGGTGACATAATGCACCAGCCTAGCATCGGCCTACCACCCTATAGAAGAATAAAAGAAGAATGGACTCTCGTATGAGGGAAAATGGTCCAATTTACAATGATATAGAATGATGTAGAAGAATAAGACACACTAGACAATAACCCCAACTATGAAATTACCACCTAATGATGATCCTAGACCTCCCGACACTGCCTCTTCAAATATTGGCAGATAGGCACTTGTACAACTTTTACAATGGTGCTTTTATAATTACTTTGCACAATGATACTTTTACAACGAATGTATGCAGTGCTACACACTTGAAGACTTCATGTGGTGAACTTCTCGTTGTTGTTAACCTTGATTTCTGTTCTTTTCGTGCTAGCCTTTCTCATTCTTTAGAACATTAGATTGTGCATTGAGTCTTCTCTTGATGAATATATAATACCTACAAAAATTATTCAAGGAAATACCCACGACATGATAATACAAAAACTTACCTCATCTTGTAGAGCATATGTCATTGCTTAATAGAAAAAATAGATTAGAATACAAAGAACCTAATGCAATTAAGATATGAACATGCATATATAGAAGACACTTACCTGGAGCTTACCTCTGCTGCATCATTTTTTTGTACCTTTCTCTTTGCTTCCCTAGAAAGTATGGTCCTTTGCACCCGTTGACAACACATGATCTAGGTTTTTTTTCCTGCCTTCTAGAAGCATGATATTGAATCTAATGTGTCTCTATGATTTTAGATCCCAGATATTTGATCTTCGATCCTGTAGTATCCCTATGAGTCTTATTTACAATGCCACAAGTGTGAACGGATTTGAAGTCTTCAAGGAAAAGTTATGCTCAATTTCTCACAATGACCTAATTATGGACTAGTTCAGTAGATAGAACATGTACACATGAGCCATGTCACTATTTCCTCTCTCAGCTCTTATGTTAATACACAGAAAGCTACAGTCCATGCACTATCTATCACTTTTTACAAAATTCCAATCCACTTCTCAGAGAGGGATTTATGGCGATTTTCCCAAGGTCACCGCTTTGAGATGAAATTTGGGAGACTTCGCAAAAACCCTAACTTCCACAGATCATATCTCTGAAAATATAGCGAACCAAGATCTGAAATTTGGTCACGACGTTAATTAGGCTTTTGGCTTAAATGGACTTGACTCTCAGCATCTAAGACTTCCTGGAAATAAAGTTACAGTGAAATTTCCACGATCACTACTTTTGGAGGATATATGAGATTTATTTTTATAGAGTTGAGCTGGGCTTCTATAGAGAATGTTGGAGGGATTTTAGGAGCTTAGAAAATTATTAATTATTGACTATTCAATGAGAAAAATCAATGATAAATTCCATGCCACAATTCCATTGGGTTTTATCGCACTAATTGGGGTTACTAACTTCAACCTTGAATAACTTACAAACCGCGAGGAATTACGAGGAGAGATATATACAGATAGAAAGAAATGTTTTAGTAGAGTATTCCTATAATGGTTATGAGATGAGAAACAAAGAATGATGATACCCAATGTGCCATGGAAGTTTAGGGTCATCCTTTCTGCTCTTTGGGTTAACATCAATGACAACCTCGGATCATCTTTAGATCAACAATTTTTTCATGTTCGTTTTCTTTTCATGAGGGTGATCATCGTAAATATTGCATCGAGTTATGTTATAAATCTTGATGGGAAGTATGTTTTCTTTTCAACATTTTTGCTGAGGTATAAGTGTGGTTGAACATCGAGGATATTGTCCCCCAATGGGAAGGGTTTTGTAATAGCCCTGGTGAAAATTCCATGTAATAAGGATATAAAGGAAAAATAATAAGCACTTTTGATGGGACACTTATTCCAATATAAGTTTTGTGAAAAACATCCTAGTGTGGGTGCTCATTGATTTATTATGGATAAGAAAATTTGCAAAGTCAATGGCTAATGATTTGGAAAGGAAAAATGGAATTTTTGGAACATTTATTTATGAAAATAATGGAAATTAGGAGAAAATAAAGTTGAAAGGTCACAGGTTGCATGTGAGGAGGAAAATGAAGGAAAATAATGGAAAATTAAGAAAATAAAATCCTAATTGATAAAAAGGCTTATGAGGATGAGGTGGTACCTTTTGTCATTTGAATTTTGGAGATCTCTCAATATCCTCTCTCTCTCTCTCTCTCTCACTCTTGGACACTTAGATTTTTCTAGAGCGCTTTGGTATTGGATCAAGAAAGGAAAAGGAGGGAAGAGTAAGGAAGGAACATGCAAGGAAGAGAAGGATAAAGAAACTACAATAGGACTCCTTGTAGATACTGATTTTCATGAGTGATTTCCTTTCTATATTTGGCATGCATTGTGTTTCATGTGCTTCTTTTCTGTTATGGAATCGTTATTCCTAAGTGTCATAGTGCCTTCAACTTGGCCTTTCCATATCTAGATAGCCATGGTGTGATGGTGTTCTCATATTTTGGTTGAGCTAGACTATGAAATGGATTTGAAGCTGAGTGAGGTGGATCCTTGAAAGAAAGAACACATGGCCTAGTGATCCTTGAACCAGACTATGGATTACGGTAAATCCACTAGCCTAGTGACCCCTAAACCAGACTATGGGTTGCAGCAAAGCCAGGTATTATGTCCCTTAGTGGGCCTAGGAATACTTGACTAGTTAATGCGGGATATATGTTAAACCCTAGATGTGGTTTCCCTTGATTAGGCATAGGAATGATTGTCAGTGAATGAAGGGATATACAGTAAATCCCGAAGGGTCGAGTCTCATTTTAGGACCTAGTGATCCCTAGATTGAACTGTCGATTGTGGTAAAGCCTGAGAGACTAGGAGACATGAAAATTTCTCACAGTGTAGGTGGAGAAATCTGGCGGAATCCATGCTTTTTTTGGCCTAGTGATTTGGTGGAGACAGTTGTAAATCTTATTACATGTTTATTGTTCTGGCCTAGTGATCTGGTGTGGATTACGGTAAAGCTTTGTTTCTATTGATGAGGGTGAGGTGCTTTAGCCTCAGGATGCCCTGGTTGGTTATTTTGGTTTGAGTCCTATTGACGGTGTTGTAACCACCAAATTTCAAGGGATATCCCTGGTATAAAGTCCCAATAAGACCTCACACTATTTTATGTAGGAGTCCCATCCAATATAAACACGCAATTTCCAAATCCTTAAATATTTTCCTTGGATCTAGCAATCAACACTCGAGAGAGATGTAATGGTGTCCTCAAAATGTAAGGGAGGTGTCTCTGGTGAGTGTGCAGTTGCGACAGTGTCAAGTTTCTTCTACTAGAAACAGAGGGTGGGGGGGTGAAGTGAGCCTCTAAGTGAGAGGTAATAGTACAACCCAAGAAGAGACACACATGAACAAGAAGGATATGTATAACATGCAGTGAAATAGTCCACAACATATGTGACAATTTTTAAAACCAATAAACAGGGGAAGATTTGTCTAATATCCCGTGGAATAGTCCACAAGGTTTGGACGACAATAAAAATCATTACAACACATTATGAATCAAATAAGCATTAAAATAATGAAAATTGTTCAAATATCTTACTACACATGAAAGAAAACATGAAAAAGAAACGTCCACAAAATAGTCTTACAAACATTTGTAGTCCATGCATAAAGAAAATTTGGCCTTAAAGGCCTTTTTTATCAAGAAAAGTTCGAGGACACATGTTTACACTAAACATCACTAGCCCCAGTAGTGGGATATTGGAGCCACTCCTTGCTCCTAAAAGAACTAGTTGATCTCTTTAATGCCTTATGGGGGGAGCCAAGGTGAAAAGTTCCTTTTTTAGACAATGAGAGTGTATATATAACCAAGGGGACATGCTTCCCCTTTGTGAGTCTTTGACTACCCTCATGACTGTTCAACATCCTATAATTTTTAATTTACATGATGATCCATATTCATGTGTGTGCTTTGGACTTCCATTTTATAGTATATTTGAATACAATATACATGGTCCACAATAGTGATGTGGCATATAAACACTTATGACCTGACATTAACTGAAACTACGGACATGGACTGCTTGGTGATATGTCCATCTCAATTTACTATTCTTGCTAAGTGTTGGACGTCTTCTTGGATATGTTTTCTCTTCACCTCTGCATGGATTGGTTATTTAGAGTCTTCAATGATATTTAGTCTTGGATGGTAGTTGCAACCATGTGTCCCTTCGCTTCATATTGATTGATCCACTTTGAGTTCAGCTACAAAAGATTATCTAGGCATGTTTCCATCCTTCTTCTCCCTCTTCATCATCCCACCATGACATGATAGTGTACATGTTCCTACAATTCAATCACAACAGGACGACATCAATCCAAAAATCCCTAGCCCAAGATGATGCATTATTATCAATTAATTTAACTCGAGACAACCCACATAGTAGGTAGAGGGGCCAAGCGACTATGCATTGCATAGTTCCAGTAGTTAGTGGGAGAGCTTGGGCTCTGAGACTATGTAATGCGCAACTCAGGGGGAATTCAACAACAGAACTATAGTGTCTCTAGAGGAAGCGGGGTCCGGCTGAGGGAACAGACACTAGGAGAAGCATTTGTGCAGTTCTAGATGCAAAGAAAGTTTGGGCTTATGTGTATTGTGTATTTCAAGCAGACAAGGGAAAAACTTGAGGGTTGAATATGTGAAGTGAAAAGTTAAAGGCAAACTATGAGACACAATTACACATTTCTCGTGGTCAACATCAGAAGTTAGACTCAAGAATCACGCAAAGAAGTAAACCTATACGATAGGGATTTTTTATTGCATAGTTCCAAGTAGAAAGATCACAACTTAGAGGGTTGAGATTATGCAGTGCATAGTTTAGCTGGGGCTTGGTGAAGCTAAGTTGCTCAGTTGGGAAGATTTTATGAAAATGGATAAGTGTGGGGATCATGAACTATGATGAACCTTGAGTGTGATCACACACTTAGCATACATTAACGACACAACAACATAGATCATTGAAACATGTAAACAAATTGTTTCACTTCGTGTGACTACCTCATGACAAGATACGACAAGTGCAACACTTAAGATAGGATTTAGGATGTTTGTGATGACACTTGTGCTACAATGTGCAAGACTTTATGTATTAATATGACATAAGTTTACATGGTTAGGATAACTGATACACACAAAATTGGACCTTTGTAACCATGAAAAAAGGCTCACAAACATTGTACGACAGCTAAACATGCCAAAAGAAGACAGTTAACCCAACATGTAAAGGGGCTAAAGAACCAAAAGAAAGCTGATGAAATGAGATATAGTTTTTTCAAAAATATTATAAAATACCAAGGAAGGCTCTAAACTTTAGTGTAATCCATAATTTTGGAGCGTGTTGTAGCAAATACAACACTCCGTGACACACTGGTTGAACTCTAGCTCCTCTATCTTGGTTAACTTTTTCTGTGGATGACCTTGGTTCTTCAGGGAGTATTGATTCATATTGTAGGTTAATTTCACCTTCCCACTTACCCCATTAATAGACATGGCCCCCTATATACCTTCTTAGTCGAGTAAAACATGAGATTCAACATAATCACAATGTTTCAAGTTGGGAGGGGTAATGTACCTCATGAGCTTAATATTTTCAGAGTATGATTTTTCATCTTTGGTGTTTCTCCATTGCCAGTAGGCCTGGAAAGTACCCCGATGGAGTCATGCAGGGGCACAAACATTGCTCCACTTCCAATGAGCCTAGAATGTACACCATTAAAGTTTCTTGCTTCACCTCTCTATGCGTGAATCTTTTCTCTTCTTTTTCCTTTATTTATTTATTTAAATAAAATTTTGCATTGACACTTATTTATTTCAGGTGGAAGATGCATCATAACGTATTGATAGCACAAGAGGTTGTTCCTTCATAGAATCGTATAGAAACCTCTCATTTAGGTTTGTTCATTTAGATTTTTCCCCTTCTCTATTTCTACTAGTTGGATAAGCTTGAGAACAACAACAGAGAAAAAATCAAGTATATGCATGAGGTTTCCACACTAGACACGAGTTCATGGTTGGACCAAATCTCTCCTTACAGATGGATCATATTTTCTGCTAAAACGTCATCAGTCAGAAGATATAACCAACACAGGGAGGATGAGAAAAAGGCTAGCTAAATGTTGAAGTGTCACAAGAATCTTTATAGTTCAGCAACACACATAATTAGAAGTTGTGATATACTCATGCACAACACTTATTCACATAAAATAAACGAACACAAGACTCAAACAAACAAACGAGAAACAGAAGAAAATACTATGTACACAATGTATGGCATAGCCCCATATTTTCATTGAAAATATTGCTTCAAGTCTTTTCCATTGACAGGGAGAGAGTCAATCTTCCCATAGAGTGATTGAGGATGATATGTGTGTTGGCCAAGTTTTTTGTGCATCGCAAATGGCCCAATCCAAAGGCACTGAAACTTAGTATGTTTTCCTTTTTCCTCATGGGATTTGTCCCACTTTATGGCTAAGTCAACGACACTAAAGTTACTTTTCCCTATAGACTTATTCTCGAACAACCTCTTCATACGACTCTGGTGAAGTGAAATTTTTTATTTAGCTTTCAACCTTTCCTCCTATAGCTTATGGAGTGTGTCCATCCTATGCTAAACTAACAGATATGGCTTTCATTGGGATTATTTTGATAGTTGGAGAGTGGGAAGGTAGATTTTTTACAAGAGAATGGATTCTTTTCTGTACATTAGGAAGTAAGGGTTGGTGTTCACGGAAGGTTTTGGCATGACTTAGTCAGCCGATAAGGAATTCACCAAAAGAAAAGTGTTAGTTTCGTTGTTCAGAGAATATGGTCCTTTTGATAATGCAGATAAAATTATTGTTTGTGGATTCACCAAGACCATTCCCTTGCAGATAATAATTAGCTCAATGTTTCAATATGATACCATTTTCCAATGAAATTTAATAGTCTGAACGATGAAAAGTATGTTGCATTTATTAAAAATAAGTGACGTGGGAACATCAAACCTGGAAATGTTGTTCTATTGCAGAAAGTTAATGACTTCCTCATCATTCACCTGTTTGAGCAGAACTATTTTTGTCTGCCACGTGAAATAATTTGTAGCAGTTAAGATGTAGCAGTGCTTCTTTGACGAGTGCTGAAAAATTTTCCAATCCAATCCCCACTGTTGAAAAGGTTCTTCTATTGCAATGGAATGCAATGGGGTGGTTGAATCCTTGTTTCTACTGGAACACCTTGTACAGACCAGACACTTTTGGGTATAAGCATGAGCATCTTTGAATAATTTGGTCTAGTAAAAGTAAACCCACTTAATGTTATGTGTTGTAGTGTTTCCTACAAAGTGTCCCCCGACTCGTCAATCATGGAGATGAAAAAATACCTTTTATGAATCATTTTCCTCCAAACGCCTAAGAAGTACTCTATTGTGGTGGCTTTTGAACATCACCCCATGCATAAACTAATAAGATAATTCTTTAAGTTGGAGTGCCCCCTTCTATTGTGCAAAAAAGTTAGAAGGCATTGTGTCGTGCTCAAGGTACTGGTGCACAACCATCTACCAAGAGTTTATTCTTATAGTGGGGGAGGATCACTCAACATTATACATCTCAATCCATTGATCCCATCCTAAGAGCTTTTATCCTTCATCTTTTGCATTTACTTATTGAACTGCTAGTTGGCAAAGGTTGTGGCCCTTGATTGTGTGAACTTGATTGATTTCTAGATCATACTCTTGTAACGCAATCATCCATTTTTCTCTCCTTTCACCCAACTCATGCCAAAAAGTGCATTTCTCCAAATTGGCACATAACTTGTGTTGCAACAGTGTTTGGAGAACCTGTCAAATGTGTTGGAGGTGCTCTTTCTAACTCTTCCTAAGGATCAGGATGTCATCCAAGTATACCACTACAAATGAGTTGGTGAATGGCCGCAAGATGTCATCCATTAGCCATATGAAGCTTGCAGGAGCATTCGCCAATTGGAAAGGCATAACCAACCATTCGAAAAGGCACTCCTTGGATTTGAAGGTAGTCTTCCACACATCGGAGGGTTCAATTGGTACTTGGCGATATCCTGACATCAAATCGATCTTGCTGAAATATTTTTCCCCCTTCAGTTGGTCCAGGAGGTTATAAATCCATTGGATCAGGTACCTATTATGGACAGTGATCTTGCTTGGTGCACGATAGTTAATACAGAGTCTGCAAGTCCCATCCTTCTTATGTACCAACATGACCGGGCTCCCACAAAGTGATGAAATCATACGGATTTGACCTTTCTACAACATCTCCTAAATCCGCCTCTTGATTTCATTTTTCTCCAGAATGGAGCAACGATAGATTGGTCCATTAGGTAGTGGCACACCTGGGGTCAAATTGATAGAGTGCTTGACCTGACAGTGCAGAGGAACCTTTGCGGGGGAGGTGAAGATGTCCTCGTACTCCTCTAAGACCTTGTCCATCTATTGTTGTCATGTGGAGGGGCCCTGTATGGAGGTTTTCACCGTTGTCTTCTTCTTTCCTTGAGGGCGTATCAGCAGGAAAATAAATTTCCCAGTTTTGGAAATGAGCTTACTGCATTGTTTTGCAGTAACCAAAGAGATGGTGCTAGTCGCTGCTACCTCCAGTATTTTGTACAACTTATTTCCCAAATTAACAATAACAGCACAGGGCCTTGATTCATACACAACATGTCATTTCCAGAAGTATGGTTGTCCTAATAATACATCACAAACTTCAAGGGAAGCAATGTCACACAATACGTCATCTCTGAAGGGCTGGATTGTTGGGTTGTGTTATATTCTTTCCACGAATAGCCAACGTAATTAACAAAGGGGTTAGAAGGGGGGCAGAGCTCCCCCTTCATTGTGCCGATTGCGTAGTGGGCGGGGGTCACTGAGGGTTTGAGGGGTGTAGGTAACCCCACTCTATGGACCCTATATTAGGTTGGATAGACCTACCTATGGTTTTGTGCATGATTTTTTGCACATGGTTTTGGATGCGATGGTGTTCAGTCCATGGTTTTGGACATGATGGTTTTCGGTCCATGGTATTGGATGCTTCGAAATGTGTAAATATATATTGTAACATTGAAAGGAACATAATGAAAATCAAGCTGCTAGTCCTGGTTTTGGGATCTACGAGGAAATTTCTATGTATATGTGTTTTATCTGTTATGCTCTCGCGTTGTTTATTTTCTGTGTTTTGGAATTCGTATGAAATTAATTTTTGTATGGGGTGAAAAACTACATTTGGTATCAGAGTTGTTTTGGCTTCAAAGGGGACGCCTTTGTTACTGAGGGGTTTCACTCGGGCCTATGGTAGACCTTGTTCAGTGGGAGATCTGCGGGATCAATTCTGGTTTTGAAAGAAGATGATGAGCAATGGAAAGATAGAGATTGATAAATTTAATGGTTAGAGTTTTGAGTTGTGGAAACTCAAGATGGAGGATCTGTTAGTGGATAAAGATCAGTGGATCGCGGTAGATCTGGGTACTAAACCAATGGGAGTGTCTGATGAAGAATGCAAGAAGTTGGATCGGAAGGCAAAGAGCACAATACGATTGTGCGTCTCAAATTCAGTATTGTTGAATATATTAAGGGAAGCTACGGTGAAGGCTTTGTGGGACAAGTTAGGGACTTTGTACGAATCTAAGTCTCTGGTGAATAAATTGTTCCTACGAAAAAACTTGGATAATCTGAGGTTGAAAGATGTCATCTTGGTGACAGAGCATCTGAATGCATTTAATACTATGGTAAGTCAGTTATCGTCCATTGATATAAAAATTTCAGATGAAGATAAGTGCATTTGTTTGTTGTGTTCTCTATTAGATTCATAGGATAGTTTGGTTATTGTAATAGGTAGCAATGCAACTGCTTGTAGTTTGATGAAATAGTCTCATCCTTGGTGACGGAGGAGATGAGATAGAAAAATATGGAGAGCCAAAATGGTGATGCCTGGTCTGTAGGAGGACGGTCCGAAAACAGAAACAAAAACAAGTCATCAAGTGGGAGATCAAAATCTAGAGGGAGATCTAAATCTCCAGGAAAACCTATAAAGGTGGTGTGCTAGAAACGCAGAAAGGAAGGGCACTACAAAAAGGGACTATAAATCTAAAGCTCCTGACAGAGGAAAGGGATCTGATGATGCTCCTTCTATAGAGGAAAAAACCACCTTAGATGAAGGTGGGGATGTGTACTTGGCTTCTTCAAGTACACATGTAGATCATGAGGCATGGTTGATTGACTCAGGTGCATCCTTTCACTTCAATCCCCATAGAGAGTGGTTCTGCGAGTATGAGAAATACGATGGTGGTGATGTCTTCTTAGGGGATGATAGGAAGGCTAGAATTGTGGGTTGTGTAATATTAAAGTTGAACTTACAAGGTGGAAGGGTTAGAACACTTCTGGGTGTTCTACATATTCCTACATTGGCCAAAAATATGATTTATGTAAGCACATTGGATGATGCAGGTGTAAAAATAGTGTTTGAGAAGGATACCTGCAAGATGGTTCGAGGAGCACTAGTATTGATGTAGGGAGTTTGGATTGGAACTCTGTACAAGTGGCAAGGTATCACTGTTGTTGATGGGTGCAACAATTCTATGGCTCCTAAAAGTAGAGCAAAAAATCTAGTGGTCTCTGGAGAGAAGACCATGGTGTGGCATCAAAGGTTTGGACATATTGGAGAGATGGGACTTAAAATACTTCATGGTAAAGGTATGGTAGAAGGTATGAGTAATAGCTCTCTGGATTTTGATTTTTGTGAAAATTGTGTGTATGGGAAGCAAAATTGGGTGGGCTTCCTCTCTGGTGGTAAGGGGGCGAAATGGATAATAAAGCTTGTGCATAGTGATCTGTTTGGACCTGTGAAGGTTCCATCACTGGGTAAGTCTATGTACTATGTATCATGTATAGATGACTTCTCAAGGAATACATGGATATATTTCCTTAAGAAGAAATCTAAAGTCTTTGACAATTTTAAATAATTTAAGGCTCTGGTGGAAAACCAGACAAAGAAGAAGATAAAGGTGTTGAGGGTAGATAGTGATGGAGAGTTTTGTAGTAAGGAATTTGAAGAATTCTATAAGAAGTGTGGTATAGCATAACAAAATACTACTCCATATACACCTCAGCAAAATGGAGTTGCAGAAAGAATGAACAAGACGTTGATGGAAAGGGCAAGAACCATGCTCAGTGGTGTTGGGTTAGGATAGGAATTTCGGGCAGAGGCGGTGGAGACAACATGTTACCTGGTCAATAGATTACCTTCATCAACATTGGAGGATAAGAATCAAGAAGAGGTATGGACTGGTAAGAAACCCTCTCTTTCACGTCTGAGGGTATTTGGATGTGATGCATATGTACATGTTCCAAAGGAGAAGTGAACCAAGTTGGATAGTAAATCTGAAACGTGCATATTTATTCTGTATAAGGATGATTTAGAGGGTTATAAGCTTTGGAACCCAGTAACAAGGAAGGTTTTGTACAACGGAGATGTGGTGCTCAGAGAGGTGAAAGATGTTATTAAACATTAATTCCAACCAAAGGAACCTAAGAAGATATAGTTTGAGATAATGGAGGAAGAATCAAACTTTGTAACAAAGGAGGAATCAGGAGATGAAGAGCCACAAAGTCTGGGTTTGAGAAGATCAGTTTGAGAAAGAAGGCAGCCAGAAAGGTATAGTCAATCTACTTTTTGTTCAAATTTTTCTTTATCTATTACTAAACATGATCCCAGAACTGTGAAGGAAGCAGTAGATTTAGAGGATGGAAAACATTGGAAAGAGGCCATGGTTGATGAAATGGCATCTTTGCACAAAAATAAGGTTTGGGAGCTCATGGAGTTGCCGGCTGGAAGGAAACCCATTGGCAGCAAATGGGTGTTTAAGAAGAAGACAAATGCAGAAGGCAAGGTGAAGAAATACAATGCTCGGTTGCTAGAAAAAGGTTATTCCCAGGTGTAGGGAATTGATTTTGTTGATATTTTTCTGTTGTTGTCAAGGTAGCTTCTATTAGATTACTTTTATCTGTTGCTGTTGCTTTTGATTTTTACGTAGAACAGATGGATGTGAAGACAACATTTCTTCATGGGGATATGGAAGGGGAGATCTACATGAAGCAACCTGAAGGTTTTGCAGTGAAGGGTAAGAAAGAAAGCAGATCATTGTGTGTACTTTAAATTAATTCGTGAGCATGTTATTTATCTGGTCTTCTATGTGGATGATATGTTGCCGGTTGGAAATGACAAAGAAATTATCCAGGATTTGAAGACCCATTTGTCCACCAAATTCGACACGAAATATGTTCGTGCTGCAAACTATATTTTGGGCATGGAAATTAAAAGTGATCAGATAAAGAGGAAGCTATGGTTAAGATAGAGGATGTATGTCGAGACAATATTATAGAGGTTTAATATGCAAGATAGTAAATCGGTGAAGGTTCCTATTCCTGTAGGTGTAAAGTCATCTGTTGAACAGTGTACCAAGACACAAGGAGAGGAAGAGGATACGTCCATGTTCCATATGCAAGTGTAGTCGATAACCTGATGTATGTGATGGATTGTACTAGACCAGACATTGCAGATGTAGTGGGAGTATTGAGCAGGTTTATGTCAAAACCAGGGAAGGAGCATTGTACAGTAGTGAAGCAGGTTTTTAGGTATTTGTGTGGCACTAGTGATTACATTTTGTGCTATCAAGGAAGACCAAGATTGGACAGAGTGTTGGATATTCGTGTCATTGCTGACGCAGATTGGGCTGAAGATCTGGATCAGCGAAGATCTACGAGTGGGTATGTGCTGAAACTATTTGGAGGTGTAGTTAGTTGGATGATTAATAAACAATCTGTAGTGGCTAAATCAACTACAGAGGCAAAATACATGGTATCCAATCATGCAAGCAAGGAAGTAGTTTGGTTGTAGAGATTGTGTTCAAGCATGGGGTTAGTATAGGGAGCTATAAGGATAGACTGTGACAGTCAAAGTGAAATTTTCTTGGCAAAGAACCCTACATATCATTCAAAGGCGAAGAACATTGATGTTTAGTATCACTTTGTGAGGGATATGAAAGAAGACAAAAAGGTGTTGTTGGTAAAGGTGGACACTTTGAAGAATACTCCAGATGCATTGAAAAATCTGTGAGCTCTGAGAACTTCTCTTGTTGTACAGAAACAATGGGCATTGCAGGGCTAGATAAATGACTAAGCTCTCTTTTGGCCCCCTATAGAAGGAAAACAACAAGTGGGAGAATGTTGGGTTGTGTTATATTCTTTCCATCACTAGCTGACATAGTTAACGAGGGGGTGTACCGCCCCTTTGTTGCGCTCATTCCATAGCGGGGAGGGGGGGATGTCACTACGGGTTTGAGGGGTGCAGGTAACCCAACTCTATCGGTTTGGACCCTATATTACGTTGGTCGTACCTACCTATGATTTTGTGCATGATTTTTTTGAACATGGTTTTAGACATGATGGTTTTTGGTCCATGGTTGTGGATGCGATGGTTTTCGGTCCATGGTATTCGATGCTTAGGCATGTATAAATATGTATTGTAACATTTAAATATGTATGTGTTTTATGTGTTATGCTCTTGCATTGTTTATTTTCTATGTTTTAGAATTCATATGAAGGTAATTTGTATACGGGGTTAAAACCTATATTGATGTTGTATGGAAGGCGACATTGCTGGATCACGCGAACTTCCCGTCCTTGGTGAAGCCACCTAATGGTGTATGATTGTGGATGTGCTGTGGTTGGTAAGCCCAGCTACTTCATGACCTCTGTCAAAGTGAGAATCTTTTGGCTCAAGCTATTGACAATGAACTATAGCGGGGAGCCCTTTACCCACATTTGGGAGTGGAAGAGTTTCTCCTCCTCCTCTGGATCTTCGGGTTCCTCCTTCTTGATCTTTATGGTGGCAATGGTGGCATTAAACTCTGCATCGATAATCTACTTCCCTTTGTCATTCCCCTTGTTAGGTTCTGACTCAGAGTCGAAACATTCATCTAATTCTGAAACCTTTAGCTTGGCCACCAATGACTGCTTGGCTCGACACTCACTTGTGCTATGACTGAAGCTCTTATGGAACTCACACCACTTTCCTGTGTCCTTTTTTGGGTTCGCGGTGCTATTATTTGCTTGCAGCATTGGCGGGTTGTCTTGGGTCACCCCACCTTGGCTTTTTCCTTTGTTCAATAGTTTGGGGGCACCTTTCCCTTACTTTGGATTCACAGATCCAAAGTCTCACTTCTTCTGTTTAAAATTTTGCCCGACCTTGAGGGCATATCGGTATTCCGTGCCGAGTGAGGAGATGTTCAGGAATTATATTTCTTCTTAGATGTACTTGTGCAAGTAGCCACGATATTTTAGTATAAAATGCTTCTCCCAATCCTTGATACCCAACTTTGTTCGAAGGGTATGGAAGATATTGGTAAACTTTGGCACATCTCCATCCCTCCCCTGCTGTAGCATGGTCCACTTTATGTATTGATCCTAATAACCTCTAACAGGGTAGTACTACTACTTGATGGCATCCCGGAATGAATTACAAGTGGGTGTGGCTAAAAATAGTGAGTCGGTACTTTCATCCTTCTGCTCGCAGTAGGTTTCCCACCAGTCCTTGACGTGGGGGACTACTTTGAGAAGAGCGAATTTTTTTTTTTTCCAACTGGAAAAATCATGAATAGAAAAATAACCCTCTAGGAGATTTAACCATTTATTGACGACATCTGCATCTATCCGACCCTCGAATATGGGGATTTCAAAATAACTAGTACCTTAAATAATGTGGCATTTCCACAGTAGCTATTCGAAGCCAATGCGTCACCCCTAGGTAGCTGCTGAAGGATCTAGTCAAAGTTGTCCATGATTGCATTCCTTTGTCACTTGAGGGCTTCTTCATGCAAGATTTTGATAGGATCTCCTGCCCCCTCATCTTTATTTTCATCTGCCATTGGAGGCCGTTGGGATTTGTGAGGCTAGTCTTGCAAAGGTTTGGCTAGTTCAAGCCCTAACTCCTTGTATCCCGACCTCATTGGGGACATGCAAAGAAAAATAGAGAAAAAGTGGATCACTCTGATACCACTGATCCGAATTTAAACAAGAACACAACAAATTAAAAAGATAACCATAAACACAGAGATACAACAGAAATACTTCATTTCAATAATGTAAAATATTGAAATATGCTTTTAAACATAAATGGAAATAAACCAACTAGGACGATCGTAGCTTATCTCTGAGAAGAGATGTGGTGGCTACATGCCTCTGAACTATGTTACAATGAGGCTCGAAGGCCTATTTATTGTTGAGAAACAATGGAAAACCCTAAACATCCAAAAACCTAACCCTACAAGATGAAATGCCAAACTGCGAGCCCCATTTGAGTAAATTGGTACATCAACTGCCCGAGGTCATAAATTTGGCGTACGATCTTCGTTTGATGTGCACAATATCTCGTTAGAAAGATCTATCTGAGAGCTACAACTTTGGGAAAAGAAACATCAGTCCACGGACCAGTGTTTCTCCAATTTTTCCCAAAAAACATCATTTAGGGCCTCAAAATGGCTTTTGGAAGTTTACGACCCGAAAAACTGCTAAGAATATTAAATTGTGCTACAATTAAGGAAACTAAAAATCTGAAAGAAACAATGGTGGGAGTCTAATTTGACTTGGTGGGTGGCCACCAATACCCACCTGGATCAGTTTGTGGCACAGTACCCTTGTAGCTTGCTAGACCAATCTCTGCTTAGCAATACTATGTATGATTTCAGAGTGTCCACAATCACTATGTTGATAAATTGGTGAACTCATCTGTCGTGTGACAAGTGGATGATCACATATTTGAGTTCATCGATTGCCTAGACATGAGCCTTGTCCAACTAAATAATTTGTGCATATGTTTTGTCCATTTAGCATTGAATTTTTTGGTAACATATAATGGAATTACATTCACCGATGCACCCAACTCAACCAAGAAATTTCACACATTGAAATTAAAATTTTTGAAAGTTAACAGGAAAGGTGAGCAGAGTGTGTTCGCATCCATCATAAGTGCATTCAGTAAAAATTTGAGAGAAACATGAAAATTACTAGACCCCTTGCCTGAAGAGGTAGCGTTATCTGTGGACGTTTTTCCATGTGCCTGTAGAAGGATGTCCCGCTGTTTCATGGTCTTTGTTAGTTAAAACATTGATATATTTGAATGAACCTTCTTCATGTCATCAAGAATGTTATAGTCCACAACGGGAAGACTAGATGAGGCATCTAGGGGTGTAACTTGGTTTTTGGTTTCCGAAGGGATGGTTGTGCCCTTACTTCTATCGGAACACTTTTCGTTGATAATTCTTTCCTAGACTTTATTTGAGTGTTCTACATTGAGTTAGCATGTGGGTTGATACTCCTTAATGTATTTTATTTGAATTTCTACTTCAGCAACTAAATTGTAGCTATCGGACCTTGGCTTCGAAAGTTGTACTAGCTGTTTTGCTTCTAGGTTGAACTTTCACTCGGAAGTTTGTTATTCATAGTACTATTTTGGGCTTTGTGTATATAGTTGAACATGTTCATTGCATGCTGAGAACTTGGAGTTTTATCGACTATAGTAGCTTCTTCCTTTTCTTTAGTAGGGGCATTCTTCTATTTAACCATTATTGAATCAATAATTTGCATAGAAACCATGTTCATGGCTTGGTTCCATTGTGGGAATGTATTATCCAAATGATGTTCTTGATTAAATGTGCAATATTGATTTGTGCACATGTTCTCAATGTTCAACATGACATTGGAACCCTACGCAAATTTTTCGGTTCATTACTGCTACTGCCAGAAATTGCAGTCGTTTTGGACAGGTTAAATCTGGGACGTTTGCTACTCATCACGGTCTCACTTGAAATTTGTTTCAACTCTGCCATTTAGTTAGTTAGAGACTTGAAAAGATGGGTCAAGCTTTCAAGATCAGATGGTTCTTTCTCTTTAGCCTTGCTTACAAAGGCCAGAGACCTCTTACGCATGTCCTTGGAGTCTTTTGTTGGTTCATCGTCCGAGATGAGTCCAATAGCGCGCAAGTCCTTCTCGACAACAATTGCCTCTTCATAATTTTTTGGCAACGTTTGTTTCGTCGTTCTCTTGAAAAACTGCTCAATGCTTGCTAGCAAGGAAGAAGTGTAGTAATCTATGTGGATGGAGGAATTTTTTTGTCTTCCCAAAATTTGTTCACATTGAACTGCTGGTTGAAATCTTTTACCTTTTCCTTTTTCTCTATCTTAAGATTACAGAGATATTTTAATAGCATTGTAGGTGTCTTATCATCAAAAAATGTTTCAAGCAAAATCTTCTTAAACCCCCTCCAATTCTAGATGGAGTTTGGAGGAAGGCTCTGATACAATACAACTGCTCTACCATCTAAGGTACATGGGAAAAGTCTACATGTAACATCATCATAACATATCTTAAGTGTTTGAAAATGCAGGTAAAAGTTTTCTAGATGGTCTTCAACCCTCTCTGTCTTATCAAGGTCATACTTCATTAAGAGCTTTTACGAATGCCTCGGTATCTTGTATAAGACACCCGGAAGTGCTAGTGTACCCTGAGTCATCCAATCTAGATTTTTGTCTGCCATGTCTTCCTCTTTGTTTTCCTCCTCTTATTTATCATAGTCTGGTGGTTCTTCTTCCTCTTCATCTCCCTTGTCTATCCAACTAAAAAAATTTCCCGAGAGTAGAATGTTGCCTCTATCACCACCGTGAAAGAGTGAGGGGTCTTCTTGTTTTTCCACAGAGTCTGCTACTTCTTTAAGAGTGGAAAGAACCACATATTCAATAGACAAAACTATTATCCCCTTGGATTTGCTATTGTTATTCTTGGGATAATATGGAAGACTCATTACTCCCGAAATCAATTGAATAAATTTGCAAATTGACAAGTTATGGGGTGGATAGCCTGAATCTAATCGTACATAATTTCACATTCAGGCTTAGGCTGAGAAGAGTCATCAACTTCAGAAGAATGAGTATGAGAGATGCAATGAATGTTGGGGCCTTCACCAGAAAATGGAATAATGGGGTCGGTGGGTTGATCAGCCATAAGATATTGGCTACCCTCCTTCTAATGCCATAAATATTAATGGTGCTAGACCTACCAAAATTCAGGGGATCTACCCATTATGAAGTCCCAATCAGGCCTCATAATGTTTGGTGTAGGATTTCCATCTGGTATAAAGGCTTGCTTGCCAAATCTGTAAATATTTTCCTTGTCTCTAGTTATTAGTGTGAGAGACAGATACAATGGTGTCGTCGAAAAGCAAGGGAGGTGTTCCTGGTGAGTGTGGAGCTATGACTGTGTTAAGGCTTTTCTACTGCAAATGGTGGGAGGGAGTGAGCCTCTAAATGAGAGGTAATAGTACCACCTAGGTGGAGACAAACATGAACCAAAAGGATTCATCTATCATCTAGTGGAATAGTCCACAACGGATGTGACAGTTGTTACAACCAATAAATAGGGAAATATTTGTTAAATATCCCTTGGAATAGTCCGCAAGGATGGGACAACAATAACAACTCTTACAACACATTCTCAATAAGATAAGAACTAAAATAACCGAAATAGTTCAAATATCTTAGTACATGTGAAAGAAAATATGAAATCGAAATGTCCAAAGAATAGTCTTACAAACATTCCTAGTCCATGCATGAAGAACATGTTGGCCTTAAAGGCTTACGTTATTAAGAAAAAGTTCCACGACACATGTTCATATTTTACATCACTAGCCCCAATAGTGGGAAACTAGAGCCACGACTTGCTACTCAAAGAACTAATTGCTCTCTTTAATGCCTTGAGAGAGGAGCAAAGGTGAAAATAATTTTTTTTCATACAATGAAGGGGTATATATAACGAAGGGGTGATGCTTCCCCTTTGTGACTCTTTGAATACCCTCATGACTATTCAACTTCCTATGAATTTTCAACTTACATGACTCCATATTCATGTGTATCCTTTGGACTTCCACTTTACAATATATTGGAATATGGTATATATGGTCCACAATAGTGATGTGGCATATAACCACCTGTGACATGACATGACATGACACTACTGACATGAACTACTTGGTGATGTAGCAATGTCAAGTCACTATTGTTGCTGAGTGCTGGATGTCTTCTTGGATATGCTTTCTCTTCATGTCTGCATGGCTGGTGATGCAGAGTCTTCAATGATATTTAGTCTTGGATGGAAGTTACAAACTTGTGTCACTTTGCTTCCTCTTAATTGATCCATTTGTGAGTTCAACTACAAGAGATTATTTGGGAATGATTCCCTCCATATTCTCCTTCTTCATCATCTCTCCATGACTTGATAGTGTCTCTATTCCTACAATTCACTCATGACGGGATGACATCAATCCGAAAACCCCCTAGCTTATGATGATGCATTTTTATCCATGAACTAAGCCCATGACAAGTCACAGATTGGGAATACGGTTCCTGTGACTGTGCATTCCGTAGTTCCAGTAGTCAGGGGGAGAGCTTGGGCTCTGAGACTAAGCAATGTGCACCTTAGGGGGTCTTGAAGGATAGAACTACATAGTCTCTGTAGGAAGTGGGGTTCGGCTAAGAAAAGGGACACTGGGAGAACCATGTGTAGTTTTAGATTCAAAGGGAGGTTGGGCTTCTGTTCATTGTGTAGTTCCACTAGACAAGGGAAAGGATTGAGGGTTGAAGATGCAAAGTGAACAATTTAAGGCATACTTGGAGACAGAACTGTGCAATTCTAGTGGTGAAGATTAGGAGCTTGGCTCATAAATTGGGGAGAGGAGAATCCCTAGAGGATAGGGAGAATGAATTGCATAGTTTCAAGCATGAAGGTCACAACTTATAAGGTTAACAATGCGAAGTGCGTAGTTTAGTTGGGGCCAGGTGAAGCTAAGTTGCTCGATCAACAAGATTTTCCGAAAATAGATGTGTGGGATGGATGATGAACTCTAATGAACCTTGAATATGATCACTTACATGGTATGCTTTGATGACATAACAACATAAATCATAAGAACACATAAACAAATAATTTCTCTCTGTGTGGCTACCTCATGACAAGATACGACAAGTGTGACACTTAAAATATGCTTTAGGATGACCATGACGACACTTGTGTGAGAGTGTGGAAGACTTTGTGTATGGATGTGACAAATGTTTACATGGTTGGGACTACTCATATAGACAAATAATGACCTTATAAACCATCAAAAAAGGTTCACAAACATTTTACAACAGCCGAACATAACAAAAGGCGACAGTTAAACCAACATGCAAAAGGGGCCAAAGCACTGCAAGATAGCTCATGAAATGAGCTCTAGTGTTTGAGGCAACAATATAAAAGACTAAAGAAGGCTTTGAAATAAAGTGTAAGCCAAAATTTTGGAGGGTGTTGTAGTAGCTACAAAAAGTCACACATTTATGCTTGGAATATGGCACCAGGGTGATTGGTTGAACAGAAATTTGGCTCAACCAATCTATCGTTGGGTGGAAAGTAGTAGTCCCATTCCTGATTGGCTTTTGCATTCATTAATAATAGGTTCTTTCCTTCACATATTTGTCTAAATGTAATGTTTTATATATAGATTTTATGGTTGATGTATCCTTGATACCTTTGTTGTTATTATGCTAGTTATAAGCATGTATTATGACATTGATTATGTATGGCTCTCATCATGTTTTGATTTGTGAATGAATGCCAATGTATCTATGACCTAATAGATAATAATGGAACTAATTATATAGGGGAAAAATTCTTCTTAGCGATTCTCAAATAAGTATGAGACCCAAATGCTATGATATGTTGTTTAAAAATGTAGAATACAAATTTGTGAAATGTTTGACGAAATTCTTTTCATGGCTAGTAGGGGTCCAGTCAATTCCTTGTTCAACTAATTTCATTTGTATCCTTATTCTGTTGTTATCTTTTAGTTATGAAAGTGTCATTGATTTTTGGGCAGTGACATGGGCTCTGGACCTGAAAAAGTGGTACAGATCCCAGAGGCACGGGCACAAGTGTGAGGAGAAAAGTCCCCAGGAGCATGCATACCCATTCTAGGGGAGTTTCTAGAGTCTTTTGGATGAATTCATGTCACTATCAAGGGAGTGTCTCAGGTTTAATGGTCTAAATATTTAGTTCACCTCAAGGGCTAGTTACCTGGGTGGTTGGGATGGCTCCTCGAAGTTCTATTGCTAATGTGGAAGGTCTGTGCGGTGTGTTTCCATCTATTCCACTTCCTTAAGGTCACCTAGGAGGTTTAATCCCATAATACTGGTCTCTCGTCACATATTTACCCTAGTTGGCTAGTTACTTCGGTAGATGTGGGATTAGGGTGTTATAATGTTTGACCTAAGAAGAGTGGTTTGGGAATCTCTCATGTGAGGGACAAAGGATTTCTTGATTCCTTAGTTTGAGTGGAGCCCATGTTTCTTTGGTTTCCTAGCTATGGTGTGGGATCACATCTTATTTTCTTAGTTGCAAGATGAGAAATTAATTCAGTGAGCTTGAGATTCATGGAGTAGGCTGGGGCGAGTGAAGGTGTTATGCCTATTTCCTTTCAATGAGATCTAGATTCTCAATTCAAGCTGGAGCTATTAAGGGCATTGGTTTAAGGGTGGAGATGATATAACCTCTAGATTTCACTATATTGAGTGAAGGGTGGAAGTGGAGTAGTATTTAGATTCCATGAATAGCTAGTGGATAGAGATATTATTATCTTTGGACTCCCTATTTTAGCGAGTGAAATTATTTATTTCATTGAAACTACTACTCCTCCAACTTTAAATATAGATCAGGGGTGATTAGCTATAAGAAAGATTATAGTGCAAGCCAATGTAACATTGGTTGGAGATTTTATGTCATAATTTTAGTTTCCCAGATTTAGGTTTTAACCCCGTACAGAAATTAACTGCATACGAATTCTAAATCACATGAAAAATAAAAATGTGAGAGCGTAACATATAAAACACATATACACAGAGATTTCCCACTGGAACCCAAAACCGGGACTACTAGCTTGATTTTTCATTATGCTCCTTTCAATGTTACAATATATATTTATACATGCCGAAGCATCCAATACCATGGACCGAAAAACCATCGTGTCCAAAACCATGGACCGAAAACCATCGC
>APFE030223957.1:106770-169731 GCA_000404065.3 Pinus taeda | reverse complement strand
ACTTTTGCCTTTAAAATATTTTTATTTATTAATATATTTTGATATCACGTCAATATTATATATCTTACATCATTAAATATTTAATTTAATGATTTGTATTGATTTTATATTATTTAAAATACTTCTTACTAATTTATGTTAGAAATTAAATAGTTATTACATTTTCTTTTATTATTCTTATAGGTAATTGAACTTTTGCTTTTTCAATTACTTTTCTCTCTAGAATAAAAATATTTTTTATAGTTAATATTATTATTATTTTCTTAAGTCTTGTATTTTATATACACATATATATGAAGTTGATATTGAAATAAATTAGTTAGCATGGCTATTCAAATCATTTGTTTAAGTTTTGTAGTGAAACATCTTTAAAATCTATAAGAATTATGCATCTTCCTTAGTTTTAAAACTGAAAATATATGTGGAAGCCCCTAGTTAATTCCCCTATTGCAAACATTCGAACCATTTTGTTATAATTGAAAAGGCCAAGATATGAGAAACAAATTTAGAGCTTTGGGGCACGAGGTGCTTGGGAAATTTTAGGAGTTGGGCCATATATGGTAGCATAACTAGTTGTGATCTTTTTGGTAATGACAATGATAAATAGTAGGCTAGCAGAGTTGTGGGAACCAACAGTTTCACTTACCAGGGGTGTTTTCATTGGTGGAGAATACATAGCAGTGCACCTCCATTAAACAGTTCAAACAACCCTCCTAAGTGGAAGGATGCACAAGGAGATTCACTAAGTTAACTCGAGACAACATATACGATATAAAATATTTAGGCAGGAAGGGTGTCAAGATGAATCAAAGAGGAGTTCATGTGGATTAAAAAATGCAGAGAATCAAGGAGAAGGGTGATTTTTCCCTGGGAAGAAGTGTAAGAGACACACATACACAAAGAAGAGCAACCACGGCGGTAGAGCATATAACATTTAATGCATTGAAGTGGTGGTTGAGAAGTAGAAGAGAAAAATAAGACATATATAGGATGAAAGGAAGAATCCTTTTTAGTTTTGAGGAGAAAACAGTGGTTTGGGAATCTCTGAGGTGAAGGAAAAAGGCTCTCTGGTTTCCCTGGTTTAAGTGGAGGACCTCTTTCTTTGGATTCTCGATCAAATATTGCCTCGGCACCTTCTTTACTTGGTTGCAAGATGAGATATTAATTCAGTGGGCTCATGTTCCTGTGTAGGGTGGAGCCAGTGAAGGTATTGTGCATGGTTCTTCTCAATGAGCTCTAGATTCCCAGTTCATGGTGGAGCTACGAAGGGAATTTGTTTAAGGATGGAGGTGATATAAGCTTTGAATTCCCTTGTACTGAGTGAGGGATGGAAGTGAAGTAGTCCTTGGATTCCTTGAATAGTTGGTGGGTGGATATATCATTCCTTGAATGCTCACTGTGTTGTTAAAACTATTATTATGCCTATTCTGATGTAAGGAATCGTTTTCCTATATAATTGCAAGGAACAATGTAGTTCCTATGTGATTAATAAAAAAATGGCAAATCTTTCGGTTATTATGAACCTGAAATCAATTTAAATTGGATGGGTATTAGAGAGGGGTAGTTATTTGTTGGTTTACTAAATTCCTATAGTAAAATCATTTCTAATAACAAATATTTATATACAGAAATGCTCCTGAGAGATAGGCCTTTGTGTACGTTATTAACCCCACGAGAGATAACATAATATATTTGTGTGTGTGTGTGTGTGAAGATTTAAGTATGGACGAGGCCTAATGCTCATTAAGATTAGGAGAGATAACATATATATAATATACAAACTCACGAGGGATAGCTCTGTGACTCTATGTAGTAGGATGTTAATCTATATATGTATATATCCCTATATTCAGGCGCTAATGCTCGGAGTGGAAACAAGTAAGCTAAGTGATAAATAGAAACCCTTCCACTTATATATATTATTATATAGATATATATATATATATATATATATATATATATATATATATATATATATATATTATCTATTATATATATATATATTGTTGAGGCTTAATGGACCACATTACTTGCCGAGATGAAGATGTTGGTCTGGTAAGAGATGATGATAATTTTCATCTTGGTACCTTAGGGTGTCGGGGCCTCACGGAATCCCAAATGCGCAAAATGCAGTTTTCATAAGAGACAAAGGCCGAGATGGAAGGAAATTCTAGAAAGCAATGACAAAGTTGTCTTCTTTGGCATTGGGAGTTAGTAAACCAATACAATGAAAAATTTTCTATAATAGGAAATCTTTCTTTTGTAGGAGAGCTAGACCATGTTGGGACCCAAGCTACGTGGTATGATGTCATGGAATAAATGTTTACGTGGTGGCTAGGAGGAATACCATGAGGCATGTTCAAATGGCCTTTTGGTGTGCCAAGAGGCTTGTAACTAGGAAACATGTGGTTCTCCCAGAGAAGGCCATCTGAATAGGATAAGATAAGTAAGACTTCATGTCAACGGTTCAACGAGGGTACTAGCGAGAAGTGGGTGGGCTTCTGTCTCTGGATGGAGAAATTTTCTCATGAGTTAATGTGAAAAATTCCATCACGGTGATGTGATCTTAGGATGATGTCATCCTAGGCATTTCCCATAGGCAACAAAATGAAAAGTTTGAGATGTTTACAGTTCGAGACAAAGAAAGCTCCAAACAAGCAATGAAGAACTAATAATCTTAATGTTCATGTCACCTTGGTGTCATGGAGCAAAATGCATAGGAAAATGGGCAAGGTTGTTTTGTCCTAATATGGGAAAAGAACTCATGAAGTTGATGGTAAATTTGACATCTCACTATGGGAATTTTTCTTAAGTTCATAGAATAGTGGCAACAATAGCATGCTGAGGGCAAGGGGTCGAGATAGGAAATCCTCCCATCAATTGACACTGTAGGATTCTCATCCCACCTTGTAAATTTCCTTGACATGCCAAGGATTTTTATAGAAAACCAATTTGTAATTTAAATTTAAAATTGATGAATTGGAAGCCTTCGAAGGGGGTCTCGAGGGGATTATGTGTGCTCACATATCCTATGCCATGGTGGTATGCCATAGGGTAGTGGGTTGACATGGAGCCACTAATGTGATGACATGGAAATGAGATGGAATGCCACATAGGAAGCACATGGGAGCCATGTGGTTGCTACATGGTAGAGACTAGTGATGTGGCAAGAGGTTATTGTATGAATCCTTGAATAGCCATATCTTTTGATCTGTACACTAGATTGGGGGAAATTTTGTATCTTCAGAAAGTTGTCAATGAGATAGATGTAATGGTGATGTTTGTTTTAAGTTTCAAGGAGTTTGATAAATGATTAAATATTTAGACCCCATTTCCATAACAAGATATTTGAGGTTATTCAAGGTTGGGTCAGTGGTAGTAACACCTATTTCTACCCTTAGTATGGGTTATGAGGTGGATCTCGAGTACGTTATAGAGTGGTATCATAGCAAAAGTTAAAAACTAGGCCTTTGGGAATAATGATTGGAGCTTTGTTATAGAGTAATGTCAGAGTAGAATGTTCAACAGTGGACTTCCAGAGATGAGTGAAGCTCAAGCTATAAGCATAGTAGCTTAATGTGAATATGACAGTGTGCTACTGATGGCATTTGATTGAGGATTGTATGATGCCTGCAATGATGTTTGAATTATTCAAGAAATGCATTGACATTTCATGTGTTTTTATGTGGCATCTTGAAGGTCCAGATAGTCTAGATATTTGTTTCTTTAATTGTTGTAGGACTACCTACATGGTTGTCTATATGGTTATTTTTAGTGTACCAACACTACTGGATAAGTTGTGTGTTCTTACACACTTGGAATAATTATACAGGTGAATGTTCATGTGATATAAGATATTTGGGGAAAATATTTGTGTTGTTGGTTCTGCATCATATTGCTTTATCCTATGAATGATAGGTCTCTATATATGTATGTTGATCAGGATATGGGAGTCCCATAATCTATATGTGGTATGTGGCTAAGAGCCTTGGTGAATTAGAGGTTGGCTATTTTGGAATATTGATTGTCGTTGTCATGTTATTTGTTTCATATGCATGCCAACAATGCTCAATACCTTCGTTATTTAAGGAATGATGTGTAGTATATAGGAAGGCTAGTTATAGATTCTAGTGGTTGTCATTTCATTGTGAGGCTAGAAAATCTAGGTTCACTACTTAAAGCTGATGGACTCAAGGATAAATGTTTTTTCCTAAACCTTTAGGGGCATAAGATATTGTGACTCTAATACAGAGTAAAGTGTTTTTTGATGATAGAAAGTGGGTGTTGATTGTAGAACCAAGTGTGATGGATGTGTGTTGATTGCAAATTGTATTGCATGCAGGTACATGATGAATTTAAATTTTTTATAGAATGATAGATGTTGAAGTGTTAGATTTTTTTCTACTTGACCATTTAAGATTACAAGTGTCATGGTTACTAGCCTTGATAAAGAGGTTGAATATATTTACAACGGTTGTCCTTTTTAGAGTGTTTATCTTCGATTATTGATGATGGTCTCAGTAAAGAGAATGGATGTAACTAAATAAGCTAATATACACAGTTGTATGTAAATTTTGATTTTTGAAATTATGTTAAGCTACATAAATGTACATATTTATGTCGTGGGTTTTAATACATGCTACTGAGAAAAATTTGAGATATGTGCAACTACAATAAACATCGTTAGAACTACTGTGTTAAGTTCAACAAGTGAATTGTTTATATTTTTTATTAACTAACAACTGAATGGATGTGCTAGAGAACATAAGGAGCCTCGATTGCAGCAAGAAGAAAAGTCATGGCTAGTAGAATTTGTTAGGAGTATGAAAGGGAAAACTCCCATGAAAGCATAAGAATCTTCAAGAACTTTAGGGTTGAGCTAAATATTTATAAGGAATAAATTAAAAAACTTCCCAAGAAATAGCAGGGGTTGGCCAAGTTGGATGAAAAACTACACAAATGCTTGAAAGAATTAAGTTAATGGGCCTTATCCTCAAAATGGAAAAATTGTATTGATAGGATCAGGAAGTATAATCATAAGGTGAAGAATGAAAGGAAGGCCATTTCATGATGGTTCTGTGAGGATGAAAATTTGAAGAAAGACTTCCCTTGGTGTAGCTTCTAGAGATAACCCCCAAGTTCAAGAGAGACCGATGCCTAGGACATCTTAAAGAGTGTTTGTAAGATCTACTGCGATTGTTTATTTACACTCAACATTGAACACATTTTTAATAAAATTGATTTGGAAGCTCTTTGAAGAGGGTAGATTACCATTTATATCAAAGTACACTCATAGAAGACTTAAATATCAATAATTGGTGGCTAACTTAGATAAGCATATAGTTGATTGGTTATCGTAGCAAGTGTGAAAGAATAATATGTAGAAGAAAAGTCAAATACATAGGGCTAGACATAGAATCCCATGCATGAGACTTATATAAGAAATGATGGAATCAACATTTGAATGATATTTCATATTACATGGAGAGCATATTAAGGATGTCAGATCTCATTAGTCATAGGAATATTAGTTCAATATTATAGATAGATAAATCCATGATTTCATAAAACTACAGAAAGCAACTACTATTACATGTCATCTAAGAATAAAACACAGATCGATGAGATAAACATAGTGGAGAGTACATACTAGAGACTTATGCAATTAGAATCACCAAATTTTTTAATAATCTTCAAATAGAGCATACAATTTACATTTCTCCATTAGCAATTCCAAAGCTCCTTTGAAACAAAGTTCAGAACCCTTACTACTGAGTTCATCTTCCCATTTATATGGAGAAAGTTGAAACAAAGAGTTACAAAATATCTAGAATGCTATAACTATCTAAATTGCCCAATTGTTTGAGCATGCGAATGGCCTAGTTGTCCTAATGAATACCTAACAAACTTGTTTCACTCCTTGAAAATACAATATTTACAAAAACATGAAAAAAATGAAGTGTCATAATTGACACAACAAAATATCCCCATTGTCAATTCCTTTGATTTCATAAGGCAGACTAAGGATCCATTATTTGGGTTTGCAGTTAGTTGATGATCTAGCCATGCCTCTACCATTATATTTCCAACATGGTTAACTTCCAATTCCTCTATCGTTTTCTCCCTCTAACTTCTTAAATTACCTCTTTCTGGAAATGGTCATGATTTGGTGTGGTGGCATTGAAGGTGTTCTACAATAGCTAATGGCTAAAGCAAGCCTATAGGTGTCGACCCATTCATCGTCCCTGTTAGCTTCCTGCTGCAGTAGGTATTCATTTTTCATGATTGGCCTTTCACAGGCCAAATATGTCATACTTTTCTTGCTGCAATGCTCCATATTTGCTCAAACAATCTCCAAATGAAGAAGGCTACTCCAAGTCCATCTAATTGCCTTCAAATTTTGTAAATTTATCCTGGTTTCGCTATTGTTAGTTAAAGGGAGGTCCAAATAGTTTAATCTTGGTCTCCCTAGGTTTAAATTTCCTGTTTTAGAATATAGAGATTGTAAATCTGTCCAAACAGTTTAATCTTGGCAGATTCTTAGATAGGTAGAGAAGCAGAGGAGCCCAATAGCTTAATCTGGGCTCCGGAAGAAATAAGGGTAGTATGTAGATAGGAAAGCATCAACAGAAAAAAGAATGACGGGTTTGCAAGTCTAAGTGCACCCCCAAACAAAAGAAGAAAAAATGCTAGGCAAGTAGGCTGGGTAGGTAGTTCTGAAGCTGTTGAATTGCTGACCAGTTCTAGGCTTTCAGGTACAATATCATGCAGAATATAATCAGCAAAGATTTGTAAGCAAAAAGGCTCAAAGAGGTATAACTGACTCCCCTTCTCTGTTCTCCCCAATCATTAACTAACTTCCCCAAAAGAGGTCAAGATTTGCTTGACACCTCTTAAGTTCATCATCTCCATAACTCTAGCTTGAGTAAAGATCTGCTTTACTAAAAGTTGTTCCATATTTTCTCCCAAAGTATGGTCCTACCCCCTTGTAACAGCCTAAGCTCTCCCGAACTTAGCGCTTTTTCACCATCTCCATATTAACCACTAACATTATTATTTAGCTCCCTATTCCTTCCATCCCCCTATTAATATTAATTAAAATCCCCCTATGTAATACCTCTCCCCCTGGTTGAAAAATAACCATAAGAACTCCTGGGAATTGCTCAGTTTATCTGAAACTCAGCAAGAACCCCTGACCTCCATAACCACCTTCCAGATACGATGGACTCCTTCCAAAGTATAAATTTCCCCCGAGGTAATCAGACCCCTTCCGAAACCTCAAAGTATCCTTCACACCCACTTACTTACTCTTTCCTCCTAAAAGCTGTTTTCGCATCGCACCTTCGCACTCTCATCTTCATGCAAAACATCGCCCATCCATCCCCCGCCGATGCGATATTGCGATATCGGCGATCGGCGATCACAAACGCCGAGTGTCCAATACATTCACCCCTCTGTCTCTGCCGATGCGATATTACGATATCGCCGATCGGTAGTCGCAAGCACAAAATGTCCAACCCAATTATCTCCCATGTTCGCCGCCGACGCGATATCGCGATATCGCATCGGAGTTTCTTCACCACAGTACATCCAATATCTCACCACGTCGCTCTGTACTAGGGACCCACAGCTGACGTCATCCGCCGTATAGCCGACGCCATGCTTATGTCAGCAGCCAGAAAGCTGAAAAAGCTTCGCGCAGGAATAAAAATCGCACTTCGGAGCTCCAGATCAAGAAACGGAGGCAGTTTTCGATGCGTGAATAGGGCGAAGCGCTATTCGCGCATCGCTACGGGAAATAGGCCATTTTGAGGAATCTTCAGGGAATCTTCTAATTGCCGAGTCCATTGCGCGCCGAAAAAGCCCGAAAATCACCCGATCATGCCAAAGATCCAGTTTAAAGACAACAGCAGATCAATCACAGAGTTTAAAGTGTATCAGATCAAATCAGCAGGCATCAAGCGTGTCAAAGAGTATCAGTCAATGGCGGAAGCCATCAATGTAGCGGCAAAGTGTATCAGCGAATATTTTGAGCAGCGGCCCGAAGCAAGAGAAAATTTAATATCTTCCAGCAGATTCATAGAAGGAAGGCGGAACTACTTCAAGCTCTCAAATCACAATTATTGCACATTCAATTCACACCGGAGCCGAAGTTCAGTCCCCAAAGCAGAATCATTCAGTAGCACTGGATCTGGTCCCCAAGGGCCACCTCATCACCTGTTCCGATCCAGCTGCCCCCCGACGCAGCCAAAAATATTTACTTGCATTTAATTCGAGTAGCATTTAGATTTCTGAAGAGTTCTAAGCAGAACTATCAAGGTCATTTGTAATGATGTCTTTCTGATATTTTGTTTATAAATACCACCCTAAGCAATGTTGTGAGGGGTTGGTCGGTTGGTAGTAGTTGTTGGTCAGTTTTCTTTCCAGCATTTTCTCTGAGCAAAGACTCGCACTGTAACTGTCATATTTTTCCATAATCAAAGATTGCTGAAAGCATGGATTGCGAAACAACTTGATGTTTTCTCTTGGCCAAGGAATGATCACGGAATTCCTGTGCTTCCACATGATCCAATAAGTGTTCTTCTCCCCTGTTTATTTTACGTTTTTATCACCTTTCCGCCTTTCTAAATTGTAGGAAAGAAGAATAGCTTAAGATTAGTTCAAATACTCCTTAAGTTCAATTTCTGCAATTTTCAATGTTTTCCTCAGAAACAGTTATGAGCTTGTATTCTTAAATGATCTGGTTTATGCTGTTTCTTTCACATATGAGTGCATGTCTTAGGAATTCTTAACTGCTCCGGGATTCCACTCATCCATTTCTCCTCTTTGTCAGCATGATGAAATGATTCTCCTTTGCCTTTCATCCCTGATGTTCACTCCGTACTTTCAGCAGACCGATAGTTGTATCCTGTGTGGCTATCTCGCTCCGTATCCCCTTGTGACCAAGAAAACGCCCGCATGCCTCAATCTGTGACTCCATGCCCAATGGTTCGAAACTTATCACACCTTACCGTGCCTCTTAGCTCGATAATCCTACCTTCTTTCCAATCACAATCAACACTCCCTTGAAGTCAGAAAGCTAGCCTAAAATCATCAACTAAGGTTGAATCAAAAGGAGAGAGCCCTCTCCGATTACAGGTGGGCTAGAACATGCAATCAGAAGATTGGTTTGTGGTTACCTCGACCGTATCCCTATTAGGAGCCTAGGGACAACCTGAGCGATAACATAATGGCGACTCCACTGGGGACCTCCTCAGATAAATCAATGCAACCAATCTACAGCCTTACAAAGGAAGAAACCGACTTGTAAAAGCCTCGGTCGACCTGTATCTACACACTCCATTGGGGATTCAGGCGCTTTGTTCATCTTTAAACCCCACTGGAGGAAGTGCTCCTGTTTTTCAAAGTTTTTCATGCTTAGTTCTGATCTGTGATGGTGGATAGAGATCAGGCACTTCAGAGTCTAGGCATCCACCTGGCGACTCCACTTCAATTTCAATCAAAGGCTCCACTGAGGAATGAACCAAATGTTACAGCCAAGTACCCCATGCATTAACAACAAGAGAGAATGACCGAGTCCTCGGAGGAACTTCCTTTAGAGTAAGCTTTAGAGAAATGCAGAGAAAGTTTATCAGAGTTTGAGCTTAATGAAGAATTTTTCAGAGAGGTATTGTCAAAAAGACCTGGCAGCCGGAATAAACTGTTCCTTGAGTTTGTTTTGGAAAAATATGAGAATGAAATTGAACTCTTGGGAGCTCAAAGACAGTCTTATAATTTCCGCAACCCTCAAGAGTTTTGCCAAAATATTCCTCCTCCAGTTCACAGGGAAATAGTGTTGTCTCCTGAAATTATAGTTTGAGTATGATCTGGGTTCCAAGGGAAAGACAGAAGGATCATCTGCTAGGGTCATTACCGAAGACGCAGATCCTCCTTCTGACCCAAAGAGCCCGAAATCATGCCTAAGCCTCCATTCCCCTATTCTGGAGGGAACATTGTTGCCTGAGGACCTGTAGATTCTGTGTGATCTGGGTTCCAAGGGAAAGACAGAAGGATCATCTGCTAGGCTCATTACCGAAGATGCAGCTGCTCCTTCCGACCCAAAAGATCCTGAGTCATGCTGAAGTCTCCCATCCTCAACTCAGGAGAAGATGCTGCTACCTGCTGATTCACAAACTCTACATGACTCTACTGACAAAGAAGAAGCAGAAGAAGTTATCTCACAGGGTAAGTTCATCGATCCAATCGCAAAATACATGGAACTTCGGCTTAACATAATTTTGTTAGCCTGTTTTCTCAGTGAAGACCATACGCTTCAGCAGCAAGTGATGGAGGCCACAATTTTTATTGTAAAAACATATGCCCGGATGATGCTTTTGCGTTCAGAAACGATCAGTCAGCAAGATTATCTCGTTTCACAGTTGCTTAAATGGCTGCACTGGTTGTTTGATTTTACCTAATGGAAAAGTAACTGCTGGTTAGGGTAGGTAGGTAGAAGGAATAAAGCGGACGGAGAAAATAAGTTTTGCAGAAGACAGCAAGAAACTAAAAATCAAGGCATTCTGGCCTGCTGTTCTTGAATTCTCACAGGGAGAAGCCATCCCTGAGTGGAGCCACTGTTAGCTTCCTACTGTAGCAGGTATTCATTTTTCATGATTGGGATTTCACAGGCCAAATATGTCGTACTTTGCTTGCTGCAATGCTCCATATTTGCTCAAACAGTCTCCAAATGAAGAAGGCTACTCCAAGTCCATCTAATTGCCTTCAAATTTTGTAAAGTTATCCCTGTTTCGGTATTGTTAGTTAAAGGGAGGTCCAAACAGTTTAATCTTGGTCTCCCTAGGTTTAAATTTTCCGTTTTAGAATATAGAGATTGTAAATCTGTCAAACAGTTTAATCTTGGCAGATTCTTAGATAGGTAGAGAAGCAGAGGAGCCCAACAGTTTAATCTGGGCTCTGGAAGAAATAAGGGTAGTATGTAGATAGGAAAGCATCAAAAGAAAAAAGAATGACAGGTTTGCAAGTCTAAGTGCACCCCCAAACAAAAGAAGAAAAAATGCTAGGCAAGTAGGTTGGGTAGGTAGTTCTGAAGCTGTTGAATTGTTGACCAGTTCCAGGCTTTCAGGTACAATATCATGCAGAACATAATCATTAAATATTTGTAAGCAAAAAGGCTCAAAAGAGGTATAACTGACTCCCCTTCTCTGTTCTCTCCAATCATTAACTAACTTCCCCAAAAGAGGTCAAGATCTTCTTGACACCTCTTAAGTTCATCATCTCCATAACTCTAGCTTGAGTAAAGATTTTCTTTACTCAAAGTTGTTCCATATTTTCTCCCAAAGTATGGTCCTACCCCCTTGTAACAGGCTAAGCTCTCCCGAACTTAGCGCTTTCTCACCATCTCCATATTAACCACTAACATTATTATTTAGCTCCCTATTCCTCCCATCCCCCTATTAATATTAATTAAAATCCCCCTATGTAATACCCCTACCCCTGGTTGAAAAATAACCATAAGAAATCCCGAGAATTGCTCAGTTTATCTGAAACTCAGCAAGAACCCCTGACCTCCATAACCACCTTCCAGATACGATGGAGTCCTTCCAAAGTATAAATTTCCCCCGAGGTAATCGGACCCCTTCCAAAACCTCAAAGTACCCTTCACACCCACTTACTTACTCTTTCCTCCTAAACGCTGTTTTCGCATCGCACCTTCGGACTCTCATCTTCATGCAAAACATCGCCCATCCGTCCCCCGCCGATGTGATATTGCGATATCGGCGATCGACGATCACAAACGCCGAGTGTCCAATCCATTCACCCCTCTGTCTCCGCCGATGCGATATTGCGATATTACCGATCGACAGTCACAAGCACCAAGTGTCCAACCCAATTATCTCCCCCATTCCCCACCGACGCGATATCGCGATATCGCATCGGAGTTTCTTCACCACAGTACATCCAATATCTCACCACGTCGCTCTGTACTAGGGACCCATAGCTGACGTCATCCGCCGTACAACCGACGCCATGCTTACGTGAGTAGCCAGAAAGCCGAAAAAGCTTCGCGTAGGAAGAAAAATCGCACTTCGGAGCTCCATATCAAGAAACGGAGGCAGTTTCCGATGCGTGAATAGCGCAAAGCGCTATTCGCGTATCGCTATGGGAAATAGGCCGTTTCGAGGAATCTTCAGGGAATCTTCTGATTGCCAAGCCCATTGCGCGTCGAAAAAGCCTGAAAGTCGCCCGATCATGCCAAAGATCCAGTTTAAAGACAGCAGCATATCAATCACAGAGTTTAAAGTGTATCAGATCAAATCAGCAGGCATCAAGCGTGTCAAAGAGTATCAGTCGACGGTGGAAGCCATCAATGAAGAGGAAAAGTGTATCAGCGAATATTTTGAGCAGCGGCCTGAAGCAAGAGAAAATTTAATATCTTCCAGCAGATTCATAGAAGGAAGGTGGAACTACTTCAAGCTCTCAAATCATAATTATTGCACATTCAATTCACACTGGAGCCGAAGTTCAGTCCCCAAAGCACAATCATTCAGCAGCACCGCATCTGGTCCCCAAGGGCCACCTCGTCACCTGTTCCGATCCAGCTGTCGCCCAGCGCAGCCAAAAAGATTTACTTGCATTTAATTCCAGTAGCATTTAGATTTCTGAAGAGTTCTAAGCAGACCTGTCAAGGTCATTCGTAATGATGTCTTTCCGATATTTTGTTTATAAATACCACCCTAAGCAATGTTGTGAGGGGTTGGTTGGTTGGTAGTAGTTGTTGGTCAGTTTTCTTTACAGCATTTTCTCTGAGCAAAGACTCGCACTATAACTGTCATAATTTCCATAATCAAAGATTGTTGAAAGCATGTATTGCGAAACAACTTGATGTTTTCTCTTGGCCAAGGAATGATCACGGAATTCTTGTGCTTCCACATGATCCAATAAGTGTTATTCTCCCCTGTTTATTTTATGTTTTTGTCACCTTTCCGCCTTTCTAAATTGCAGGAGAAAAGAATAGCTTAAGATTAGTTCAAATACTCCTTAAGTTCAATTTCTGCAATTTTCAATGTTTTCCTCAGAAACAATTATGAGCTTGTATTCTTAAATGATCTGGTTTACGCTGTTTCTTTCACATATGAGTGCATGTCTTAGGAATTCTTAACTACTCCGGGATTCCACTCATCCATTTCTCCTCTTTGTCAGCATGATGAAATGATTCTCCTTTGCCTTTCATCCCTGATGTTCACTCCGTACTTTCAGCAGACCGATAGTTGTATCCTGTGTGGCTATCCCGCTCTATATCCCCTTGTGACCAAGAAAACACTCGCATGCCTCAATCTGTGACTCCATGCCCAATGGTTCGAAACTTATCACACCTTACCGTGCCTCTTAGCTCGAGAATCCTACCTTATTTCCAATCACAATCAACACTCCCTTGAAGTCAGAAAGCTAGCCTAAAATCATCAACTAAGGTTGAATCAAAAGGAGAGAGCCCTCTCCGATTGCAGGTGGTCTAGAACCTGCAATCAGAAGATTGGTTTGTGGTTACCTCGGCCGTATCCCTATTAGGAGCCTAGGGACAACCTGAGCGATAAAAGTCCCTACTTTTTGGTAATGCAATATCAAGGCTCGGACATATCGTAACTTTATTCAGAGAAACATTAGGAAATTGAAAAGTTATTATGCCTTTAACCCCTTTATGCTTAGCCCCCTTATCATATTTTGGCCATAGGACTATGTTTCGTGACCAACGACTTAGCGCTTAGGTGCTAAGGACATTAGAATCTATCGAGAGCCTATATCTTAGTGTATTTTCTCTCTGCCTTCAGTTTTTCTAAGCTCCACAACCAAACATTATTTGACATAGGGAACACCTTTCATCATAACATTTTCCAAAATTCTTTTACACTAGCATATTGATATCGACATCCCCGATATGCTCCATACACATGGGTGCTTGATCTTGCTCTACACCCTGGGTTGTTTAGGTCCTCATGAAAAAAAAACCATTCACGTCAAAGCTCCACACATTAGATAAAAAATCTCCCATAAACTAATTAGACAGGAGTTTACAAAAACTCCAATCTCCAAAATTTTGACCTCCAAGATACTTTCCATGTGGCATATTTATAGCACTAGGTACTAATCTTGCTCTATGCTATTATTCCTTTGGGCCACCATGACCAAGTACCACTCAACATCAAAGAACCTTTCATCATAACTATTAGGGCCTAAATCTACCTCAGGCTGAGAAAGGCAGGTCTAGCGTAACATCAAACCATGCTTAACCTGGTAGCTAGCCTTACCAGGTCGTGAGAAGGCTCTCTCCTTGTCAATATCAATGAAAATATGTCAAGAAAGGCTTGAGATGACTGATATGAATAATAATTTTAGGCTTGGTATGTTTTCTCAGATGATTTTGATTGATTTTAATGGTTGGTTTCTAGATCAGATGGGGAAAGCAACTTTGGGTTGAGGAAATCAACACAGATTTGCAGAGGTTTCTATGGGATGAGGTAGGAAAGTGTTTTAGCACTTTGAAATGAGTGTAATGGTGAGTCTAAGACTAGTGAGGAGTTGGAGAGGGCATGAAAATGTCATGAGTCCTCTTCAAACAGTAGAAAACAGTCAGAAACTAAATAAACCCCTAGGCAGAGCATTGAAACACCAATGGATTCTACCTTTTACACTTGATTCATTTAGTTATGCAGAATAAGAGAGATGAAGACACACATAAACATAAGATAAACTTAATTACAGAGAATAAAAAAATGCTAATTCACATTACCACAATAATCCCACAACAATGTTGCAAAACCCTGGTTTATTTCCTTACCAAACTGCAGAAGTGATGTACAAAGTAGCTCAATGCATCCACAAGAGTCCAACCTTGACAAATGACTAAGAAAGTAAAAGATATAGGAATCAAACCACCTATTCTAGCCATCAGGGGTTGAATCCATGAGTCAAGGAGCTGTTTCAACAAGATCTAAGCTAGGAACTGAAAAATAGGCAGTGGAACAGCTTGCCTCTAAAACTATGGAAACTGATTCATTCAGCTCAAAACCACCTAAAACTAATGTATCTACCTCCTTAAGTCATTTTTCATCATTTTTACATCATAGTACATCAATTTACATCATATTACATCATGAATTTGACCATGAGAGAAGAAAAAGTCAATCTGGTAGAAAACTAGGCAAAAATCTGAGTTTTTGAGCGAAATTGGCAAAATTTTCCCTGATGCGTAGTTCCTTTTCCAGGCTGAGTTTGAAGGCCTTTCCCTTCACCAAATTAGCTCCAAGATGGCTTCCTGAAAAGGCCTCTCTATCTACTTTCTAGGACAAGTGGAAGTTTTGGATTTGGTGTCCATTTGCCCTTTCAAAAATTAGTTCTCCCAAGACTGCTTCCTATGGGTCCAAAAAGTGGCAGAGAGGGCATTTTTGAGGTGTTTTTTGCCCTTTAGGTGACCCATATCTCCTCCAAACTTCATGAAACTTTCTGGGTTTTTGTAATTTTTCATGCGGAATCCAAAAATACAAGCCATTCTTCAAAATTCCCAACCAGCTCAATGCGCAGCGCCAGTGGCGATTCGCATTAGAGGAAATTTCCTCTGTTTTGCAATTAAAATTTGTGAAATGAAAAAAAATTCTCCAAAGTGCTTCAAAATTGGCAAGAGGCAAGCTTATCAATTTCTTTGTTGAGCCAAGGAAGCTCCAGCTAAGGTTCTAAGTTTATCTTTCTCCTTTTTTGCTTTTAGGCTTTTTATCCTTGTCTTGCAGATTTTGTTCCGGGCCAAATAGTGATAGGCCATGTGGCGCAACTTGTTCTTCTCCTTATTAGCCTTATCAAGAAAATTCTCAAGGTGGATATTCACTCTTTCCAACAATGATTCTCGGTCAACCTCTATTTCTTGCTCTAGTGAAGCCAACTTGATTTTCCTTCTTTTTTCTACTTGCTGGTTTTCCCTTATGGTTTGCAGCTCCATCATTGTTTGTTTGTCCTCCAATTGTTTGTTCTATTGCTAAAGGTAATTAATGATCCATTTAGCCCTCTCAAGGTAAAGTGATAAGGCTTGGATCTTAACTTCTTTCTCCTTGATTATCACATCCTTGAGTCTTGAGCCTTGGGAGCCCAAATTAGTGTCCTCTTCCTCAACCAAAATAAAATCCCTATCTTAGCCTTCAAAAGGCCCTTCATCATGAAATGGTTGCTTTCCTCTGTCATGTACCTATTTTGCTAAAGAAGAAAGAAAAGCCCCTTTCACCCCAGGTGAAGAGATCATTTGTGTATTGTCCAGTGAAGAGAACGAGACCCCTTCGACCCTTGGTGGAGATAATACTTGTTTGGCACCTGTAAAAAGTATTATTGTTCCCTTTTCATAAGTTATAAACACAGGAATGTGAGCCTCTTCAATTTTTCTTTCATGCTCTCTTTGTTTCTCGGAAGGTCCACCTTCCTCTTGAGGTTCTACAAAAATTTGAGGCCCCTTGAAAATCTCATGGGCAATGAAGGTTTCCCATGGCACTCCCAACTGAGCGAGCTGATGCACAACAACAATCTTGATGACAACGAAGTGATAAATGCTACTAAGTTGTTGTGGGTATGGTTTTCTCCTTGCAAGTACAATCATCCTCTCTATGTTTTTGCAAATGAAGTATGGAATACTCATCATTCAAACCCTGGTAAAATGCATAAGCAATCTGATATGATAGGCATAGAGTCTGGAGAACCTTCCCTCACATGTGAAGTATTTAATGATGAGTTTCATTAGTGGAACATACCGGTCCTCCAAAAACTTAAAAGGAAACACCTTGCTCAATTTACTATGATATTTGGCTTTAATGTAGGGTTCATAGTTCTGTTTGCTGATATCCTATCTTTTGTTCCATCTTTTCCCCACATCTGGCATTCTAGTTTCTTCTACAATAATGGCTGGTGAAAGAGTAAAATTGATGCCAGCAAGCTATACCATATTGTCCTCCATGTTGATGACAAATTTCCTAGCTAATGCATGATGATACTTAACCCTCTCAACTATCTCACAAAACTCGAAGCAATATTGTTATCTGAAACAAGTGGTGGCAAGGGGACAAGCAAGAAGTTCAGCAATTCTAGTAGGCTCCTCTCTGATTATTTTCCCACCCTAGTGAGATCTCCTAGGCTGTACATTCCTTTCTCTTGAACTATCACTTTGTGTTTCTTCTTCATAGCTTGAGTCATTGTTTCTTGCCATGATGCTTAGTGTTGCCTTAGGAAGATGATGTGATGAAGGTATGGTGAAAAATGGTAATGAAGGAGGACAATGGTGATGAGTATGAAGAGATTTTACACTTGGGAAATGGGATTGGGAAATGAAGGGATTAGTTGTGGGAAATTATGGTTTAGTGAGGGATTTAGGGTTTGGTGAAGGAATTAGTTGTTTTAGGGGAGTGGGATATGGGAAAATGCAAAAAATAGAGTAATTTAGGGTAATGAAAGGGTGAAAAGGGTTTAATGATGCTTTTAGTGATGGTGGAGTGAAAATTGCACAATAGAATGGCAAACAGTGATGACAAGCTAGGGTTTCATTTTCCACATGCAAAATTTATGAAGAACACAAGAGTGAACTCAAATTCAGCTGTAGGATGTTGTTTACTTACTTGTAGAATGAAAATGTAGCAATTTGAGGGTTATGGCATGAATTGGAACAATTTAGGAAGATCTGGAGTGATGCGCAGCGCAATGGGCCCAATGCGCAGCGCCCTCCTGATGTGCAGCGCCCGTTCAAAATAACACTACATAAAACACTCTAATGCATAGCGCCAGCCTGATGCATAGCACACTACCTCTGATGCGCAACGCTAGGCCAAGTTGCTTGAAAAACAGGGTTTTTTGTCTCCTTGGCTCCAAATCGCGATTTTTGACTCTCTAAAGTATTGTTGCTCAATGAAATGATAAATAGGACCCCTTTCACTTTAAATATGGATGACCTTTAATTTTCACTTATCTCAAACCCACATTTGTAATGTGAAAGTCACTTTTGGTCTTGAGCTCTATTTTTCCATTGAAATTGACTTTTCTTAATCACTTGGTAAACTGATGCATTGATGCTTGTGCTTTTGTCTATAGTGGTTGGAGTTGGCAAGGTGGGCAAGGGTAGCACCTTTGAACTTATTACATTCAGAAAAAATTGAAATTACATAAAAATTTTATACACAGGAATAAAAACTTTGTTTTACCTCAAAACAGTTTTGAGGTAAAAACCACTTATTGAGCTTATCATCATTGAAATTTTGATTTTGTGAACATATTAGAGCTTCTCATGTGCCTGCTAACTATTTATTAAGTTTTTGATGACCATGGTGGCAAACCGTAGACCTAATGAGACCTAAAAACCCTAAAAATGATTTTTGCAAATGTAATGACAAAAAATGACTGTGAATGACCTAAACTTGTGAAAATAGGCTAGCAGGTAAATGACATGAGGGATATTGGCAATGAACCACTACCATCAGTTGATCCATAACCTAATGGAATGCAGCTGATCGGATGGGACACCTAAAATGCATGCAAAAAGAGAAATTTGATCACTGATGGAGGGATGAAGATACTGACACTAACAATAACCTTTTGGAATATTATTTACTTACGAGTCATGAAATGTATATCCTCCTATACACTAACCTCCTCGATGATGTCATGTTGATGTCATCACCCCCACATGGTGCCTCCATAGTGGTGACATGTGTCACGTGTATTTTCCTTTTTATGACACCCAAAAATGGCGAAACTAATTGCCATGTGTCCTCCATACTACCACGTGATCCTAACATCATCTCCCTTGTCAACTTCTTAGGGACAATCACCTGATGCCATGTGTCCTATAAGAGGAGAGAGAAAGGGTCCCTGACCTCCTTGGTTTTGTGAATGATTTCCTTTATAAAACGCTAACCCTCGCTACTTTAGTGTTTCTAAATAAGTAAGATTATTAATAACTGACAATATTCCCATCTCCGAAGTTTTGAAATGATCAACCTTCTGAAATTTGGGTTTCGATATGTCGCGTGCTCTAGCCATTACTGATATTCAACATTCTGATGATGGTCACCTGATATTTTCTCTTTCCCTTTTCAATAAACTACTGAGGTCCCTATTCTCTGACCTCTGATATTCCAATCTTCTAATGTGTTGAGGTTATGATATGCTAAGACCCCAACCTCTGATATCCATCGTTATGGGAACTTACTTTCAATGGTTGTCATGTTCCTTTCAGGATAAAAATAGAACCATTCAAAACCATTACTTAATCATTACCTTGACTCTCACTTGTTTGCACTATCAGTGATCCAATGTGTGGTGAATGTGGTCCCCACCTCTCCCCTATGGGTGGGTGAGTGGGAGGCGGGATCAAGCTGAGACCCCTAGAGTTAATCTGGTTCGTTGATCGACTGATCCTACCCTGTTGAATTTTCAAGTCTGTGGGGTGGTGCCAACATAGTCATGTCAGTCGACCCCCTGAAATGCCTCTATGAGTTGGTCGAGGCATGGTTAATGGTGATTTTCCCATTAGTTTCTCGGTCTTTAAGAAGGGGCCCACATTCAATTTTCCTTCCTCATTTCAGCTTTCACTTCCAAAATTTTGGCTTTCCATTTTGGCTTCGGCTTTCCCTTTCGGCTTACAAATTTCAGTTTCCAAAATTTCGGCTTTTTTCCGAAGGAAATATTTTTCTTATATTTAATAACATCAGTTCCAATTGGGGATAATGTATTGTAGGAAATGAATTGAGAACCTGCAGGCTAGTGCCTCTATCTGTTGGGCATGGAGGCCATTTATTCAGGTAAAACATAAAGTAAAATAGAAGCAACAAGAACAAAAAAAATTACTTGTATGTATAATGGCTCACGGGTGTATACAGTGGGTGAAAATGGACCTCTTTAGTGCCAAAAATAGAGCTTGAGAAATTGCCCATGCACAGGTATTTCAAGCACCTCACCATCCACATTTTTCATTAACAAGGTGTTGTTTCACTTTGCCTTAGATATCTTGAAAGTTCCAAACCACAAGGGATCAAATATCCCATTCTTTCCCTTGTCCTCTCTTCTAATATCCCAATTGAGTACTAAATATCCTGGCTGTAAGGATTTGTCCATTGCCTTTTTTTCAAAAAGAGCCTTCATCTTCTCCTGATAATTAATTAGATTCTGAGTCAACTGCCCTCTATCTTATTGCGGTTCTACGAGATGATTTTTCCTGTCGGTCAGAGAATTGCGCTTCTCCTCAACATACTTAAGAATTTTAGCCACTGGCATGGCTAGTTGGATAGGGAAAATTATAGCCTTTCCATATACCAACCTAAAAGGAGACTTCTCAGTTGATCTCTTGGTAGTAACTCTATTTTCCCATAACGAAAATTTCAGTTGTGAGTTCGAGTTTTTTTGACTTTCTAATGTGGCCTTTTTCAGATTCCTCAATAGTGTTTTGTTTGAAGATTCATCCAAACCATTTCCCTATGGGTAGAAGGTGGCAGAGTGGCCCATGATGATGTTATACTTTTGGCAAAAACTAATAAACTTGGCTGACTTAATTAATTGAATGTTATCATTGATAATATTCCTTGGGAAACCAATTCTTGCAAAGATATTCTCCTCCATAAACTTAATTGCCACTACATCGGTTGTATTTATGGCTAGGATGACCTGCACCCATTTTGTCAAATTATCAGTGGCTGTAAGTATCCATTTGTGTTGACCACTAGATGGTGGGTTTATTTTCACAATTAAGTTTATCCCCCATTGTATAAAGGGTTCTTCTACAAAAGTATGGATCAAGGGGAGGGATGCCAACATCTTCTTTTATGCAAAAATATGACATTTTTCATAGGCCCTAACATATGTATGAACCTCACTGAATAATTTAGGACACTAGAAACCAACTTTGAAAATCTGATGGGTTGTGGCTCCCCTACTATAATTTCCTCGACGGACACATCTATGGAATTCATAAATCACCTTAGGAATCTATTATTCTACCATACATAATAGCAAGATACCCACCAGGCCCTTCCATTACATCTAGCCATTTGAGATAACAAACTTCTGAGCTTGCAACCTCAAGATCCTATATTTAACTATGTCAAAATTCAATGGGAAATTCAGAAAAAGTAAATAATGGACAAGATACTTATATCAATGAGAGACTATGCATTTCATTTGGATGTTTTGTTTTGAGGTCTTAACTCTCTTCTATTCCTCTTATCCTCTACTTTCTCCTTCTTAATTTTCCACCGGGTTTATGACCAAGGCAAGAATTTAGCTTTACAATATTTTAGCTAATCTATGCCCTTTGATCAACTTAGTGGTTTTGATAACCATATCATATTATTGAATTTTGGCTATCCAATTTCTTCTCTTTCCTTCACTATCACCTTGTACAAGAATACCTTTCACAACAGTCGTAGGGACATAAGCAACTATGTTGGATTGCAGTACATAAATTCAAAAATCCTTCATTTCCTTGACTAAGTTAGAGGCCTGTTTTCCGAAAATATTATATTTTATCTCAGTATATCACAACACCTGGCTAAAAAAATGTAATTGTTTTTTCTTGTCCTTCACTATTTTTCTGCAATAAAACAACTTCCACTGTGTTAGGAGAGGGAAAATAAGAAAAGAGGAATGGCCTATGATAATCTGGGCTAGCTAAGACTGGGGCTTCTACAAAATATTTTTCAATTATTGATAATGGTTCCTAGGATTATATAGTCCAGTTGAATTCCCTATCCTTGTTTAACATTTTTGTGATTTCTTTGACAATTTTCGTGTAGTTTGGCATAATTCTCCTTAAAACACTTATTATAGCCAAGAAAACTTGAATTTATTTCCTATTCCATGCTAATGGAATATTTTTAATAACCTCCACTCTTTTGGGATCAATCTTCACTCCTTCCTTTTCCACAATTTATTCCAACAACTTCCCTTTACTTAAACAAAATCATGATTTATTGGGTTTTAAATAAAGACCATACCTCCTACATTTGCAAAATTGAGTTACAAGTGTTTAATGTCATCTTCATCTATTTTTGAGAAAGCAGTGATGCCATCTAGGTAAAGCACTACAAATTTATCCCTTTCTCCAACAAATGATATATCCATCACTCTTTGGAAAGTATCTCCAACGTTTATGAGACCAAAATGCATTATGGCATACATAAGAATTCCCCAAGCTGCAGTAAAAGATGTCTTCTTTGGATCCTTAGGGTGTGCAATGACCTAGTTTCTCTCTAGGCAAATCATCGATTGTGGCAATTCGGGAGAAACATGCTACCTTTTGTAGAATTTAGTTCATCATAGGCAAAGGATAGTTATGTTTTAGAGAGGCCTTATTCAGATTTCTAAAATCGACACTTAGCCTTATTTCTTGATTTTTCTTCCGGACTAGGACTAAATTTTCTACCCAATTTGAATACCTCAAAGTCACAGTTATCTTGGCCTGTAATAGTTTCTTAGCCTCCTTTTCAATTGATGGGAGTAACAAAGGGTTAATATGTCTTAGCCTCTGCTTATATGGCTTCAATCTAGTTTTTAAAGGAATTTTGTGTTGTATGACACTGGTGTTAAAAGTATTCAAATCATCATATGACAAAGAAAACACTTCCATATATTACTTAAAAAGGTCAAGGTACATTTATTTGTATCTATTTGGGAGTTGTTTGGCTAATTTTATGACTCTTGGATCTCCTAATGTGCTAATATTTCAATCTTTGACATCTTTCTCAAGTTCTAGTTTAGTTGGCTTAAAATCCATATCATTTGAGTTGAAAATCCTTTCCAATGGAACGAATCCTCTAGGAATGGTATTTCCATTTAGTTGCAAGAGTTTTAGACAAGCAATAGATTCCTACATAAAATTTACATGTTGTTCATCTGTTATTTCCTCATTTTTCTGATCAATCACTGAGTTTGAGAATTCCCTAATAGCCTCCATAAAACATTTGATATATTCCTTGTCGTCAAACACTTGTTAGTGCTTCACTTTGTCAAGTATTGAAGGCCTATATCTGACCTCAACCTCATATCTAAGTAATGGGTTTTGATGTGGTTTGAAATTACTAGCACCAATTGCCAAAGGGGCAACCATACTATTTTTTTCTCTGGGAAATAACTGAATATTGAAGGCTAAACAAAAGTTTTCAACCAAATCCCATACTTCACTCCTGTAAGAATTCAACCTTGGGTGTTTGTTCTGACATTTACTATTTACTTGCTTCACCACCCATTTTGAGTACCCAAACATACTCAAGAAACCAATGTTAAGGTTTTTGGCATCTTGCAGCAGCAACAACAAGGCTTCATATTCATCTACATTGTTTGTGGCCACAAAGTCCAGCTTGAAAGAGAGAGATATCAATCTATGCCCTGGAGAAATCAATAACACACCTACCCCATTTCCTTCCCTAGAATAACCACCATCAAAATACAATTTCCATATCTTGTCATGCTTGAATAATTGTTTACCCAACTCAATATCCCATGATTGTATCATCTTCTTCTAATAACAAACAAGAAAAATCATTCTCTTTACCATACACAAGATCATTATTGGAATAGAATACCTTTGTAACTATCTTCACAAATCTAGATTCCCTATATAATCGCTGCTCGTCTCCACCAAACACATGAATGGTAGCATAAGGTAGATCCAGTTTAATGGAACCCCCAAGTTTTATTCCCCACGACCTGGAAAAAAGCATACCAAATTCTGCAGGGATGTTAGCCACTACAATATCCATTACTACACTTTTTACTATGATTTGAGAAAAATTAAACACCAAATCCTTGATCATACCCAAGCACTTTACTCTCTTGTAATAAAAGGAGTATAGATCTTTATATAGTTTCATTATCTGAAGTCCCACCTCTTCCATCACAGATAATGGCATTCACTTATGAGATGCTCTTCAGTCAAGCATACAATTATTGAGTAGCAGGTCATGAATTACCAAGGTGACATAGAATGGAGGAGTGGAAGGGTCATGCTCCTCAACATTTGGTCCAAACAAAATCGTAGGCCTTTGTTCTTGAAGGTTAAGGCTATCTTGCAAGAGAGTAGTGGTGGGTGAAATCATAAACTAAGACACTTAAGCTTTATAACTGGGTTGTTTCAATAATTTAGTGAAAGGGACAGTTATCTTGATTTTCTCCAACTCTTTTTGAAGAATGAACCAAGTGGGATTCTTATCAATTTTAACAAACTCTTTTTTTTTTTATAATGATTCTAGATTTTCTTTATCTGTGGGGAAATTGCTCAATTTTGGAGGCTCTAGACTCATTTGGAATGGGATTGAAGGATTCTTTTATGGTAGGTGAGATAGGGTTGAGTGGTTTCTTCCCTTTATCTACTGGCATAGGGGGACTTGGGTGAAGAGTTTCTTCATTCTGATATTTCCCGCTCGACCTTTTGTTGGATGACCTGAGATCATATTTCATGTGTAGTTGGTCTTTCATGAAGTCAAAAAATGGTTTTAAATAACTATCTATGACATCATCATCTAGTGGGAAATCCAAATCACCACCTTCTCCTTCATGTGCTTCTATTTCATCTTCTCCCTCTGAGAGAGAAGAGAATTGGTTTTATTGAATGATCCAGATCTTTGTGAGACGCCCCCAAGATCTAAAATATTGAAATGGATTTTGGGGGAGATGCCCCCAAGATTTGAAAAATTGAAATGGTGGAAGAAAAAGAGGAGAATGCCAAATAAACAAAAACAAAAACATTCTTTTTTATTAAAACAAAGAATAATTGTAAAAGATACATTGTGGCGGACAAACTATCCTTTTACCAAATGTGACTTGTTACTTATAGTATTTTTCAGTTACAATACCACAGGTTAATTCCATGGGTGATGAATACCATGGGTGGATGTCACAATCCCATGGGAAAATACCATGGGTGAATGAATACCATGGGTTGATGTCACTTGCAATACCATGGGTGGATAAATACCATGGGAGGATGCCACTTACAATACCATTGGTAAATTCCATGGGTTGATGAATAAAAAGGGTGGATGAATACCATGGGTTGATGCCATTTTCCATTCGAATCATTCCTCCCTCCTTAAGAAGCAATGGTCCCCATTGCGTGAAGTTCCCTCCTGCAAAGCCTTTGCTGAATATGAAGAACCACTCAAGAGAAGGGTTTTATGTGGTTAACCCATAATCATGATGAACGAAGGTTCGAGGATAGCGATACCCTATAATGCTTGTGGCTAACTATGATACTGACAGTGTGTGGCCTAACAAATGGACTTCAATGAAGTGTGGGTTTGTGGATGACACATAACCATGATGAATGAAGATACGAGGATAGAGATACCCTGTAATGCTTGTGACCAACTCTGATACTGACATTATGAGGCCTAGTAAATGGAATTTGATGAAGTGTGGGTTTTTGGATGACCCAGAACCATGAAAAACAAAGATATAAGGATAGAGATACCCTGTAATGCATGTTAAGAACTATAATACTAACAGTTTGCAGCCTAGCAAATGGACTTCGATGACAAGGCTTTTGCATGGTTGACCCATAACCGTGATGTTGGTTGTTGATGAAGTAGTAGGTGCCTACATAGCTTGGGGTGGGAGGGCACGTTGCCAAAGAACCCAAGCCGAATGCTGCTATGTTGAAACTGATGAATGTGAAGCAAGTGCCTCCTAAACTGCGATGGGAGGGCACATCTCCCAAGGGAATCCGCTCTGAATGTTGCTCTAGAATTAAAATGGGCAAAACTCAGTCAATATAACCTATAATATCTATTATAACCTTTTTTTTTGAATCAAAAGGATAATTTTTCATCTTCCCATGTGCTGGAAATCCTTATCTGGACACTCTAGAATCTCATATTTGGGCCGCAACGTTTCGCCGTAACAAAAGTTCTAAAAAAATAGTTGATATTATATTAGCGATATCTCCCACTTCCGAACTCCGATCGACCCATTATTTTTTTGAAATTGAGATATTTTTAGAGAGGAGCTCAAATATATAATCACTTTTCTGAAAATACTGAAACAAAATTTAAAAAAAATATATAGGATAGTCTTCGCCCACGAATTGTAGTCAGAAACATTTCTACAACCTAGTTGATTTTAAATCAGCAATATCTCACTCATCTAAACTCCAATAAGGCCGCTTTTTTTTATTTGGGTATTTTTTTGAAAGGAATATAGATATAGATTTTTTTTTTGTAAAATTTGTAGCAAAAAGTTCAGATTTTATCTGCAAAATCGCCAACCAAAAATAGTCCTACAAAAGAGTGAAAAAAAAAATTCTTCCCGCTTGGTCCAAGAAAATGCTCTATGGATGACGTAGAACATACATGAAGTTTGTTGAATATTACTAAAAAAAATTGAAACTGGAATATGCGTCAAACTCTCATTCCCACGGAGTCATAACCTACTTTGATACCATTGATCTAGATCTTGGGGGGAGGCTCCCATGGTCTAGAAGATTGAAATGGATCTTGGGGGGAGGCCCCCAAGATCTAAAAAATTGAATTGACAAAAGAAAAAGTGGAGGATGCCAAATAAAAAAAACCATAATTTTTTTTTTATTAAAATGGAGAATAACTATAAAAGCTACATTATGGTAGACAAATTGTCCTTTTACCAAATGTGACTTGTTACTTATAGTATTTTTCAGTTACAATACCACGGGTCAATTCCATGGGTGAATGAATACCATGGGTGGATGTCACAATACCATGGGAAAATACCATGGGTGGATGTCACTTACAATACCAAGGGTGGATAAATACCATGGGTGGACAAATACCATGGGTGGATGTCATTTACGATACCATGGGTAAATTCCATGGGTGGATGGATACCATTGGTTGATGCCATTTTCCATTCGGATCATTGAAATACTAGATTTTCTTTCATAGTCTTTTCAGGATCATCTTTTAAATAGAAATATGGTTGAATATGATCATGTTGACCCTTTATCTCCCTTTGCAAGAGCTACAAGTGCGACCTCCTATACTAGGGGTTAAAAGTTGTGTTATGAGCATTGACTCTATCAAAAGGGGTTTTTCTTTTCCAACTTTTACAAGTTTTTTAGACAAATTCCTTATTAGTTTCTTCATCTCATCTAACTTTTGTTCTTGATTTTCCTCCACATGACCTGAAGAAATGACTTCTTCCCTTCCCCTCCTCCTATCAGCATATTCAACCTTCCCTTTCCACTTTCCAGTGGAGGTGAAATTTGTTTCAAATTCATGGGCATATGATTGGGTTTGGTCTAGGGTATGAGTCTTTCTTTCTATAAGGGTAAAACAAAACTCTACGATTTCCTGTGCAATCCTGTAGGAATTCTTGTGCATAAAAACGATGGTGTCTTCCTTGTTGTAGGTTTCCTAGGTATGAGAGTGACTTGTGAGAGTGAGCCTCTAGGAAATGAATGAATGAATGCATGGGGATGATGATTATTTCTTGTTATGGTCATTTGGGGTGAGGTGGTGTGCTGGCAGCCGAGGTATAGTTTCCATTTTTGGACCGTTGGTCCCCATTACCACCTCATCATTCCCCACTTCCTCATAATCAAATCCCACATCATTCTTCTGTAGCGTTACATGCTTGTGTCTTTCTCATTTCTATTTTTGAGCTAACAGGTGCCACATGTGAGAGGACAAATAATTTTGTCTTTGTTGGCTGATTGAAGGTGGCCAAGTTAATTAGCCACCTTTCACTTATAAACCAACTTACATGTAACCTTTACATATTTTTACTACATTATGCACATGAGAGAGTGAGCGGGATACTTTCCTATGGTGCTAATACCTTGTTGTAGTGGTTGAAGACCATAGGTGCTTGTTGTGTGCGTTGGTTGCATGTTATTCTTCTTTCCTTTTTTGTTGTTCTCTGATGATTCTTTTGTGGTGCAGGTACTTGGTGTTGAAGATAATGGTGTTGTTGCTACTTTCGAGTTCCTTCTTCTCTTGGATCATCGTGCTTGAAGCTTGTTGTTCACATGATTTGTATTCTATGGGATAGGCTGCTACAAAATTTCCTACAGGATGTCCTCTAGCTACTTCTCCCTCAGAACTGTTAATCATATACTTTTCTTGGATTTTGAGGATGGTGACATGGATGGAGATGGAGAAAAGGAGTGTGGAGAATGAGGAATACTCAGGCTATGCTCCCTATCGCTCTCTATTTCCTTCTTTTATCGAGGACTGTGAAAGAAAATTTTTTGAAACTGATCTTTTTTTAAGGTGAATTCATGGGTGATGAAGGTGGACATAGGTATGGTCATGGAATGATGATGTAGGGGTTCTATTTTATTGGCATAGTAGGTCATTTTTTCCCTTAGGTTCACTTCCTGTAAGATTTCTGGTTCAATGTGATTCCTACAGGGTCACCCTGTAGGTTTTTAGGGGATCTTGTAGGTTTACAGTGGATCCTATAGAAAACACAGTCCCCTTGTAAACTAAAGGAAAGGAGTGAAAAAAATGAAAGAAATGGTAGAGTGATGAATGAAAATGAGTGTAAAAATAAAAATGTGAGTGGAATAGGTACCTTTTTTATCCTCCTTTTCTCTTTGATCGTCCTTCTTGCTGACCCGCAAAATAGAAAATTTCATGATTTTTTTTCCCCCCTTTTTTTTTTGAAAACAACTAGGCTACCCTTAGAGGTTTTCATCCTAGTTGTTTTCCCTCGGTGCCTCAAGAGAGGTTTTCACCTAGGGATCTTTTTATTCTAATTTTTTTTAATTGACACAATTGGGTCGCGCCAAGAGGGTTTCAACTCGATAGTGGGACTCGGGCACCTCATGGAGGTTTTCACCTGAGTCCTTATTCATTTTTATTTTTTTTCTAAGAGATTTGATGAGGTAGGAGCAGAAACTTGATCTATTACTATCACTGTATTATTGACACCATGAGCGAACTCTTTTCTTGACAATGGCCTCTGATCAATTTTCAATCAGTGTCCATTAACAAGTAAGGGAATGGCCTCTTCATCTATGGTTCTAATCTATACTCCACCATTATAATGGCATATTTCTACTACATAAGGTCCTAGCCATCTTGTCCTTAACTTTCCCTTGAAATCTTTATGCCTAGAATCATATAACTAAGTCCAATCACCTTCTCGAAATTGTGTTTCCTTGATGTTCTTATCATGCTATATCTTCCTCTGAAGTTGAATTACCTCTGTATGTATGAGGACCTGCATTCTAAACTCATCTAAACCATTCAACTGGAGCAATCTCTCTTTTTGTGCATTGTTGATATCTAGATCTAGTTGGGTTGCCATCCTTAATGTGTTATACTCAAATTCAATGGACAATAGGGAATTTTTCCCATAGACCAACAGATAGGGTGTGAATCTAGTGGTGGTATTCCAGGTGGTATTATAAGCCCAGGTGGCCTCAAGTAGTCTATCTGCCCAATCCTTCCTGCTACTGCTTACCACTTTGGTCAAGATTCCCTCCAATGCTCTATTGGTCACCTCCACTTGTCCATTATCCTGTGGATGATATGGAGTGGAGGTTCTATCCTTGATCTTGTGCTGGCTTAGAAAGTCTTCAATCATGTTGGAGGTGAACTAGATGCCTTGGTCTGTGACCATCTCTCTAGGGTACCGAAATTTGTAAAATACATTCACCCTTAGGAACTCGGCTACCTTCTCTTCTGTTACTTCCTTAATTTCCTTGGTTTCAGCCCACTTAGTCAGATAGTCAGTGCACACAATGATGTAATTATTTTTTCTAAGGAGGGTCAATAGGTCCAATGGAGTCCATACCCCACTTGTCAAATGGCTCGAAAGACAATTGAGGTTGCAGAGGCATTTAATCTCTTGGAGTATGCCTTAACATCCTTCGGCACTGATCATAGTGACTAGTATATCCTTTTGCATCCCGATGAAGAGAAGGCCAATAATAGTTTTCTTGTAACACTTTGAATGTTGTCCTCTTTGCTACAAAGTGACCTCCACAAGAGTTAGCATGACAGGTCAGAAGGATGTCAGAGAATTCCTCCTCCCTAACACACCTTATCAAGATTTGATATGGGCCAAGTTTGAAGAGATTTCCCCCAATCCAAGTGAAGGGGGCGCTCTTCCTTACTATATTGCTTTTCTCTTTGGAGGACAAGTTTGGTGGGAACTGTGCAGATACCAAATAGTTTGCTATATCAGCAAATCATGGAGAGAGAACTGAAATAGCAAATAAGTGTCCATCCAGTAACTGGTAATCAACCATTCCTTATTCACTTGTAGGAAAATTTAATCTAGACAAAAAGTCTGCAGCAAAATTTTCCTTACTAGGCTTCTCAACAATAGTTAGATCAAACTGTTGTAACAGAGGTAACCATCTTGTAATCCGGGCATTCACATCTGGTTTGTTCATTAAATATTTTATTACAGGATTGTCAGTATGTACAAATGTTTGATATCTTGTAATATAATTCCTAAATGTTTTCAATGAATGCACAATAGCCAGGAGTTCCTTTTCGGTCACTGTGTAATTTAGTTCAGCCTTTGATAGATTCCTACTTATAAAGTAGATATCATAAGGCAATTTTTCACATACCAGACCTAGGGCTGCTCCTATGGCTTTGTGTGAGGCATCATCATGAATATGAAAAGGAAGGGCCCAATTTGGGCCTCAGAGAATTGATGTCATGGTTAACTTGTTCTTTGGGGTGTCTAAGGCCTCTTGATAGCTTTTTGACCATATAAACTCAGAGTCCTTGGCTAGCAAACCAAATAAAGGAGAGGCCAGCTTGCTTAAGTCCTTTATCAACCTTCAATAGTATTGCGCTAACCCTAGGAAACTTCTAACATCTCTCTTATTTTGAGGAGGTGGGACCCTTTGGATGATAGCTATTTTGTTTGGGTCCACCTACAGTCCTTGCTAGGATATTGAATGACCTAACACGGTCCCTGTAGTCATCAAGAATTCACATTTTTCAGGACTAAGAGACAGGTTCATTTCAATGCATTTTTGCATAACTTTGCCTAGGTTGGACAGAGCCTCTCGAAAATCATAGCCATAAGGTGTAAAATCATCCATATAAATGTCTACTACATCACGGAATAACTCTGCAAAAATACTCAGGACTGCTCTCTGCAAAGTGGCAGGAGAATTGCATAGGCCAAAAGGAAGGACCCTATAGGAAAAATTAACCCAAGGACAAATGAAGGTGGTTTTATCCTCGTCTTCTGGGTTGATCTGGATTTGGTTGTACCCGTTGAATCCATCTAGGAAAGAGAAAAATGTTTTCCCTGCTAGGCCATCTAGCACTTAGTCAATGAAAGGTAGAGGAAAATTGTCCTTCTTTGTGGCTTTGTTCGACTCCCTGTAATTGACACAAATCCTCCACTTACCATTTTTCTTTGGAACTAACACCAAAGGAGAGACCCATTCATTGTTGGAGATAGGGTAAATGAATCATGCATCTAGCATTTTTTACAATTCTTATTTGACTATATCTTTAAGAGTTGGATTCATCCTCCTTTGGGGCTGTCAGACTGGCCTGCAACCTTCTTTGATGTATATGTGATGAGTACACACTAAGGGGTGCACTTCCTTCATTTATTTCTAACTCCAAGTGAATGCATCTAGATGTTCCTTTAGCATGTTGCATAACTTCTCTTCTTGGAGAGCAGAAAGAGATGGATTGATTTTCAAGGGTCTCTCAGGGCTGAATTCTATGGTTGACACAGAGGGGGTTGGAATCGGCCAAGCATAGGTCAATTGGATGATTTTTTTGGGTTTCCTTTACTACATCTTCTAAGGGAAATGTACTGAGAGTTGGATTTTGGAGTAGGTGATCAATCAAATCATCTTCATCCTGTTTTCCTCCTCCCATCGTTGTTTCTAAAGTGTAAATTTGGGTAGAATAAACTTAGTCTTCTTCCTCCTCCTCCAACCATAAAGGTAAATCATGCTCTAGATATGGCTGATCAAGAGGGTATAGGACTAACGGCTTGGACATATGCCCATTCTTGATGGTCATATTCCCGGCTTTGTAGCTGATGTAAGCATCAATAGTGGCCAACCATGGTCTCCCAAGGATGAGAGGGTAACCAGTAAGCTTAGCCTTAGGCGGGAGAACTAGGAAATTTGTACGGTACTCCGAAGAGTGAATGGAGACCATCACATCCTCCATAATCCCTGTAGGGGTCACGGTGAGCGTTCTACAAATTGCAAAACTATTGTGGTCTTCCTCAATGAACCTTGGAGGTTCATCCTGAGCATGGTGTCCTTGGTCATCACATTAATGGAAGCCCCAAGGTCGATTAAAGAGTGTGGTACAATGGTGCCATTGATGTGCACATCTACTACAGGGATTCCATGGTCCAAATACTTTGGACAGATTACTTGCTCCAGCATTAAGTCGGACAGGTGTCCGATGACATTAATGGTAGGTGCGTCTCTTCTTCACCTCCCTAGATGCTTGAAGTACTTATCCTTAATAAAATTATTGTAAATAGGTACATCTTTTATTGCTTGGAGAGGTGGAATCTTTACACATAGATGTTTCAATTCTCCCATAAGTTCAATCTCTTATGGGGTAGGCTGGAGTGGTTAGGTTAATCTCTTAGGAAAGAGTGGATTCACTTTAAGAATTATTTCCTCTCTTTCTTCCTCAACCTCCCTAGGTGGAGGTGGACGTTGGTTATCTGGGAGACCTCTCCTATATCTCAGGTTAATCTCTTGGATTTCCACAGCATAAGCTAGATATGATGTCTCTCCATTGTATAGTTTTTGAGCTTGTCTATTGTTCGGGTTCGGATTTGGCTGGGTCGACATCTGGGGTGGCTTAGGTGGAGCAGAGTGTAATAGCTATGATTGGGAAAGTTTTGGAGGCAATAAAGCTGGAGAATTGTTGTATTAGGGCCTCCATCCCTGGGGCAGTGCATTCCACTAAGGTTGTGGTGGAGCATATGGTTGAAATGACTAGTTGGTTGGTTGGGAGTAATACTAAGATGCAAAGGACCAAGGAGGAGGTGTACACTAGGAAGGATGAGAAGGGGGTCCCCAAGAAGGTATGGATGTGGTATAGATGGGGTTGCAATATGCATGGGATGACCCTTGCATGCTTTGCTGGTATGGTTTATGCCCATGAGGTCTCCTTTGGTTTATGTAGCAGAGATGCTCAATAACCCCTTCTGCTCTTTGATATACAACTTTGAGTCTAGAAAAAGAAGGGCACTTGTCTGTGGAGTGTTTTTCTTCACAGACTAAGCTAATTTCAATAGAATTCAATGGACATTCATTCCTAGGATGCCTCCCTGTGCATCTAGGATAGAAAATGGCTAAGGCTCTCTCTGCTTCCTCTTGCTTTCTATTAATATCCATAGTATCCATTTGTAAGGCAAGGGTTTGCAGCATTTCACTCTTGAAATCTTCCAGCATGTTTCCAATTTCACCCTCGATGGATGAGTTGGAAGAGGGTGTACTGACCATAGGTTGAATACCTCTAGCCTTTTTCCTAGTTCTCCTAGAATGTTTTCTAAAGACAGTCTTGATATCCTCATAGGGTAATTGGTAGATATATCCTCCTGCTAACAAGTGTAGGGTATCTAGAATATCTCCCCCTACTCCCCTAAGTAGGACTAGCCTTAGTGACTTAGGGTCAAGTGTGCACCTGGCCCTTTTGTAACTAAGCTAAAATATTTCTTCATAGTCCTCTAGGGATTCATCACTACCTATGGTCATCCTAAAAATTTCCTCTTTAGTATCCTTTGACCACTAGTAGTATCGATACATGTTGTTAAAGGCTTTCTGCATCTGAGCCCATGTTGTGATGTTATCCCTAGCTAAACCCATGAAACAACGTAATGCTACATCCTTGAGGGTGGATGGAAATAGTTTTAACTTTTTCTCATCATCTATATAGCCATAGGTTCGGCATATAACATCAAACTCAAATAAGAAAGTGTGGGGATCTTTTGTGGTCAATCCATGGAGATGAGGTAGGGAAGAGAGGCTTATATTTTTCATCTTAGTGTTCCCATTGGTTTCCCTGATGGGGAAGGCACCCTCAACTCTCTCTCTATTCCCTCTGTCATTTATGTTTTCAGCCATTGGTTCAGTAGAAATGGGTTCTTCTTCTTCTTCTTCCCATATAGGTTCTTCAAATATTTCAGGTTGCTCACCTAAGGGTTCCTCTAGTTGATAGCCACTGAAGAAGAGGGAAGGTTGGTTATTTGATGCAGTGGGGTATTTGGCAAAATTTTTCCTAAGTTATCCCTATTCCTATGAGACATGAAAGGAAATGTTTTTGGGTTCGTTTTGTGTTTTTTTCAAACTTGGAAAGTACTTTGTAGAATTGAAATCATTGATTAAATGAAAACTACTAACTGAATGAAAAAACTACTTGCTGAATTGAAATCTTTCTTGCAAAATGAAAAGGAAAGTGGAAAATGTAGAATGAAAAAGGAAGGAACTAAATTACTTTTGCAAAATATTAAAGTCAAGAAATAGAAGGCAGAAAGTAGTAATCACATATTACTTAGACACCTCCTCGATAGTCGTGCCAAAAAGTCATGAGCACTAGTATTGCACCAAGAATGCTACAACTCCTCGGCTACCAGCTTTATTTTATCAACCCGAGTTTCATACAAACTTGGAGGTTACAGTGCTATATACGCAAGTAAGAGTGATGGTTCTGCCTTTTGTCATGGTTCAGCTAGCAAGAGACCACTGGGGTTTTCAAGCCAGAATTCTATGGAGTCAAAATAATATTGGTTTATTGATGGAAGAAAGGGAAATCTACTCTAAGCGAGAGCTACTCTATTGCAATAATGAAAAAGACCGAAACTCAGTGTTAAATCACGCCATTTCCTAATTAACTGCCAAGAAACTATGCTTTGAAATAATGCTAAATTAACATGAACCAAATGCTACTATCTAAGCATCGAATTAAGAAGCATCAAGCATCACTAATGTGCAAGTAAAGGGACTGAAATAAATCTGTTTTTCTCTTTTTGTCTTTTCATGCAAGATCAAGTATGTAAACTAATTTCTTTTGGTTATGTGGTAGGTGGATTAAGGACGTTTGAGGACGGCTGGAAGGGTTAGGAGATGGCTGGATGGTGTGGGAGACCCTCAAGATACCTTTGGCAACTCCCTATAGGTCTTCCCTCAATTCAGCCTCAAAACAGGCCATTTCAGGAAAACCTACAGGATGTACTAGAAACCTACAAGATTCCCTGTAAACCTACAGGATACATCTGAGAGCAAAATGGAAGATTTTGGAGGTGATCAAAGGCTTAGTTAAGGGGTAGATGGGTGGAATGAGGTGAGGAAAGATCAATGATTGCTCAGAAGTAAACACCAATGATAGAGGATGGTTGGATTCACTCAATGTGCTTGGAAGAATTTCTATGCAAAATGATGAAAACTAGTGAAGGCAATAGTGAAAACAAGGAATGACTATAGTGGATGAAGTGGAAGGTGGTTGTTGACAATGAATTATTTTTCTACCCCTAAAGCACGTGCTCTGCATAAAACATGTATAATTTCCAAAAATCTATGTAAACAAGAAGCATTCTCATGATCTAGAAAAGCATAATTAATGGACTAACTGCCTACATTACGCATGAGCAGAGTTGGTGAAAGGAATGAAAACATGGATGAGATATAATACAAGAATGAAGATAGAAGATATGGAAATGAAATCCCATTTTTCAAAACTAATCATAAGGGGTTGTAAAATAAACTCTAAAGCTCATGCAAGAAATAGAAATCTTTATTTTTGGGGTTGCATAAGGGTCCCTTCCTCAAATCATGATCCCAAAGGGAGAAAATGAGGCCAAGACACCTACTGATAGCCTTATGGTACTCCTTTTATCCCTGCTAACATGTTACTGAAGGAAGACACAAATGGAAGCAAACTAATAAACAACCAATCCAATGTACATTACTTGCAATGAAAATACATCTAAAGGCAAATTAACAATGAAGATATGAGACTAATTCAAACATACAGATACAAGGAAGAGGACCCTTGGCTTCTAGGTTTGGGTCCTAAACCAAGAGCTTTAGTCCTATAAGTTAACTCAGTGTATGCTCAAAACAAAACCCATTCTTATAGGCAAAATCGAAAATTACATTAGCAAAACTTTCACAAGTCTAGAGTTCGAAAATGGCTTATAGTTTTTTACAACAGAAATTTGAATCCTAATGAGGCTCTAGACCTCTCTACCTATACATCAAAATTCCCAATGACTTCCTTAAAATTAGGGAGGCTCAGCTCTCAAGCTTGAGATAAACTAGCTCTTTGTCTCTCACTTGTTCGGTTGCCTTCTAATCCTCATGGCTTGGCTGCCTGCAGTTCAAGATGGTGTGATGGATAGAGGAATATTTGAATGGGGGAGAAGTAAATGAGGAGGATTTACCTCCTACAATATCTCTCCCTTGTCCCATTCGAGTTTTAACTTTATTATTTTCCAAAAATCCTTGATTTTCTCCTTGAATCCTGCATTCAATGCACATTTGCCCACTAGGCATATTATCCAACTCTAACTCATCTCATAAACAAAATATAATAAAAAATATGTAATAAGTTGCAAGAAAAGTTGGTTTTACTAAGATAGGAGATGAATTAAGGCCCATATAATTACCCAATAATGAGGCTCATCACCTTGACTCAACTCATTTATTTTTTCAAAAATATTTATGTACATACATGACAGAAACATGGTTGGGGCTATCACACAATGACAATACAATTGCAGGACCTAACATAAGTGAAACAAAAGTGTGAAGAATTTTGATGCACTATATGTAGAAATGAGGGATACATAGGAATGAATCTCCAATAGCTACAACATATATGGATACAAGAGATGTGAATATATCAACATAAGGTAGGGGACTATGGTATCATGTTTTCATTTTTTGGGTCATATACCAACATCTTGCTCCATGATGCAAAAGTATCAGAGCTTTGGGTAAGCATTGTTCTATGAAATTTTGATCCAGGTGGATATTGGTGGCCACTAGTCTACTCCACTTGGACCCTAGCCATTGTTTCTTTTTACTTTCCTTAATTGTAGTGCAACTTACTATTTTTGGCAATTTTTCAGGTCCTAAACTTGCAGACCCGTTTTGAGAAACTAAAAGACATTTTTAAGGAAAACGAGGATATCATAAAAGTTCCCATCCTAGTTTTATAGTTTGATTTTAGCCCCCTCTTCAAAATATTTGAAACAAATTATTATGATAGCCAAGCGAAGATCATATGCCAAATTTATGACCATGGGAAGTTGACATTCCAGCTTACCCCAATGGGATCCACAAGTTGTTGGTACATCATCTCCTAAGGTTAGGTTTTTGGATGTGTATGGTTTTTCATTATTTCTAAATGATAAAAAGGCCATCGAGCCTCATTGTAACACATCTCAGAGGCATGTAGCCCCCACATATATTCTCAAAGATAATCTACCATCACCCGAGTAAGTTTATTTCCATTTTGTATGTAAGCATGTTTCAAGTCTTCGATATTAATGAAATGAAGTTTTATGTATTCTGCATCTCAGTGTTTATTTTTTTATCTGTATTATGTTGTGTTCCTGTATAAGTTTGGATCGGTGGTATTAGATCTATCTGTTCTTTCTCTTTTTTCTTTGCATGTCCCCAAAAAACTTAGGGTATAAGGAGTTAGGCCTCGAACTGGTTGAAACCTTGCAACACCAGCCTTGCAAACCCCAACAACCTCCCATGTTGGAACAAAAGAAATATGAGGAAGAAGGATATCCTTTCAAAATATTTCTTGAGGAAGTTCTCGAGTGACAAGAGAACACGATGACGAATAACGTTTCCTAGATCCTTCAGCGGCTACCCACAGGCGACCCATCTCCATCCTGCACCCACTCGAGAGGAGCCACTCCCTTTATGGTAAAAGTCAATTTTAACATTTCAATATTTTAAAGCTAAATAGCTGAAGACATCATAGATATATGGTTAAATTTGTTCGAAAGATATTTTTCAGTTCATGACTTTCCCAATTGGTAAAAGACTAGTTTTGCACTGAAATCCACCCCCCATGTCAAGGACTAGTGGGAAACCTACTGTGAACATAAGGACGAGAGGGAATCCTCACTGTTTTCAGTCGCACCCACTTGGAATTATTTTTTAGACACCATAGAGGAACAATATTACCTTGTCGGGAGATATGAAGATAAATACATAAAGTTGACCATGCTGCAATAGGGAAGGGAGCAAGACGTGTCAGATTTCACAAATATTTTTCATTCCCTTTGCATGAAGTTGGGTATGAAGGATTTCGAGCAGCATTTGGTACTCAAGTACCATGGCTATCTACATAAGTACATCTACGATGTGATGGAGTTCCTGGACATATCCTCACTTGGCGCCACCTATTGAAACCATATCAAGATTGAGCAAAAACTTAAACAGAAGAAGTGAGACTTTGGATATGTGAATCTGAAGTAAGGGAAAGGTGCCCCCAAACCATAGAAGAAGTGACGAAGCCAAGGCGTGGAAATTGAGGAAAACCAACTAAAGATGCAATCAAATAAACACACCAAAAATACAAAGAAGGGCATAGGCAAATGGTGTGAGTTCCATAAGAGCTCCACTCACAACAAAAGTTAGTTTCAAGACAAGTAGTCACTGGTGGCCAAGCTAAAAGCTTCTAAATCAGATGTATGTTCCAACTTTGAGATACAAACGGACAAGGGGAAGAACAAATGGAAGCATATTATTGATGTCGAGCCTAGTGAGACCATTGCCACCACCAAGCTCAAAAATATTGAGCCTGAAGATCCAAAGGTGGGGGATCTGCTCTTCCACTCATATATTTCAGTGAAGGGTTCTTCGCTGTAGTTCATTGTTGATAGAAGAAGCCAAAATAACCTCATTTCAGTAGATTTCATGAAGAAATTGGGCCTATCGACCACACCACACCTGAAGTCTTACACAATCGAGTGGATTCATGAAGGGCGAGATATCCACATCAACGAACAATGTCTCCTCCTCTACAAGATCAAGCCCTTCACAAATGAGGTATTATGTGATGTTTCTCCTCTTAATGTTTGTTATCAATTATTTGACCAACCATACTTGTGTAAACGTCATGTTGTGTATGAGTCTAACCTTCATGTTGTTATTGTTTATTTGGCCAATAAGTTATACAAGATACTGTACATAACACCACCTACCACCATCATTTTGATCTCTATAAAGAAATGTTGTAAGATCATTTCCCAAATCAAGAAATTTGTCTTCCTTACGATTCACCCTTAGGGAAAGAAGAAGGTTGTGGCCATATCTGTAGCCTCTAGACAATGATCCTTCACATAAAAAAAACATATGGACAAGGTCATAAATTAGTACAAGGATATATTCACCTCACCCATAGGGGTACTCTTACACTATCAGGTCAAGCACTCCATCGATCTAACTCTAGGCATGTTGTTACCTAATGGGAAGATCTATCGACACTCTATTATGGAGAACGATGAAATCATGAGGTAGATTTATGGGTTGTTGCAGAAAGGGCACATCAAGCTAATTTCATCAACTTGTGGGAGCCCGATCATGTCGGTATAGAAGAATGAAATAACCTCGAGACTATGTATTAACTATAGGGTGTTGAATAAGATCATTGTTCGGAATAGGTATCCAATCCCACAGATTAATGACCTTTTGGACTAGCTCAAGGGGGCCAAATATTTCAACAATATTGACTTGAAGTCTAGTTATCACCAAGTACTAATTGGATCCTTCGATGTGTGGAATAATTCTTTCAAATCCATGGAGAGCCTTTTCAAATGGTTGGTCATGCATTTCAAGTTGATGAATTCCCCCGCAACCTTCATGAGGCTGATGGATGACATCTTCCAGCCCTTAACCAACTCATTCGTGGTAGTGTATTTGGACGACATCATGATCTTCATCCAGAGTTGGGAATAACACCTCCACCATACTCGGCAGGTCCTCCAAACCCCGCGACAACAAAAATTGTGTGCCAATCTAGAGAAATGCACTTTTGGTATGACACAGGTTCAATATATGGGGTAAATCATTGATGAGAAGGGTGTGCATGTGGACCTAGTAAATATACAAGTTATTTGAGATTGGGTAACCTCCACTACTCTAATAGAGCTTTGCAAATTTATGGTTCTTGCCAATTTCTACCACAATTTCGTGTTGGGGTTCTCTCATATCACTTTGCCTTTGGTTCAAGTCACCAAGGGTGAGGTGAAAGAAATGATTATTTTGGTTTGAATCCCACCAAAGGAGTCTATTTATTTGAAGTATCGTCTTTTCTCTGCACAAGTGCTCACATTACTAGACCTACAACAACCATTTGAGATTGAGACAGAGGCCTCCAACTATACAATTGGTGCAATTCTTACTTAGTAGGGGCATCCAGTGGTGTATGGCAATGAGGCACTTTCAAACATTGTCTGAAAGAATCCCACTTATGAAAACGAGATGTATTCCATTGTGTAGGCATGCCAACAATGGAAGCATTAGATTTTGGGGAAGGGTGGTGGAAGGAAATGATCATGCACATAGACCACTGGCCCTTGCAATTCATATAGACACAAGGAAGTTGGAGAACCATTGCCATGAAAAATCATCCAAGTACTTGCAACAAGTCCATTTGAACATTAAGTACAAGAAGGGAAACACCAATAATGTTGCAGATTTCCTCAACTGATCATCATAGATGGCATTGACCATTGTGCTCAACTCTTGTGGACATGAGACTATGGGGTGGCCTCATCTTTACAAGAATGATCCATAATTCGAAAACACATACCAGATGCTCCTAGAAGGAAAGAAATTTCTTGATTTTCACCTCTAGGGTGCACTGTTATGCCACCCGGGACACCTATGTGTTCCTTCAAGTGAGTGTGCCAAGATGGTTTGGGAGGCACAGTGTAGTCTGGGTGCTAGACATTTCAGAGTAGAGAAAATAGTAGCAGTACTACAATAGTATTTTTATTGGTTGAACCTTCAACAAGACACTGGGAAGTACATCAGATCCTACACTACTTCCATGCCCAATTCAACCATCAAGAACTAAGGATGATATACCCCTCTGCTTAATCCTAATTTACCTTGGGAATTTATCTCCATGGATTTCATGTTGGACCTTCCTTCTACTAATCATGGAAATGACAAAAAAAATTTGTTTGTCAATAGATTCTCTAAGATGGCCATTCTGACAGCCTGCAAGAAAAGTATCACAATAGAAGCCACATCTAATATTTTCATTGAATGAGTGTGCATACACTTTGGGATCCCACAATCTATTATCTCAGATCAGGATAGCAATTTCTTGAGGACATATTTGTCAAGCCTCTGGTTGATTCTGGATACCAAGTTCACTAAGTCCACGACCTTCCACCCCTAAACTTGTGGACAAACAGAGGTCGTTAATAGGATGATCGTGCACATTTTTTACATGTACAAGTAGAAGCAACCTTCCACATGGGATGAAAGCCTCCCTTATGTCTATCAAAGTTACAATAGATCTCTCCATAACTCAACTGGCCATAGCCCATTTCATGTGGTATTGGGAGTCCATCCACTCTGTCCTATTGATATGGCCATACCATTTGCAGCCACTCAGGTAGATTCAACTCATGTCAAGGCTAGAGATGACAGGGATAAAAACTTCATTGAGTGCATTCAGCACATACGCCAATAGGTACATGACATATTCGACAAATCCACTGCTAAGTACAAGCAATGTCATGATCAACATCGGGTGCCACACAAGTCCAAGGTGGGCAACAAAGTTTGGTTACATTTGTAGAAGGAGCATCTCGCTAGGGCCCACCACAAGATTCACCTACTCTGATATGGGCCTTACACCATCACTAAGACTGTGCGAGATAAATATTTTGAGCTATTCACTCCCCCATTCCTTGGCCTGCAACTAGTGTTCAATGTGGACTGACTACGACCATACTTTCCACCATTACTGGACACATGGACATTATAAAAGAACTCACACTAATAGAGCTAAACCCAGAATGCATGGAGCAAGCCACAATTGATTGTCTCATGGACACACATATCAGGAAAAATTTGCAACAGAAGATCAAATTGTATCAGGTTGTCAAAACTAGCCAACTATTGCACCAAGGTAAGTGGTTCACTAGGGACCAAGTTCAACAGAAGTTTCCACATCTCATGGAGGCACTCAATGCGATGGGGAATATTACTTCCTAAGGGACAAAGATTGATCTAGGTGGATATTGGTTTCCACTCGCCTATTCCACTTGGACACCCACCATTGTTTCTTTTTAGTTTCCTTAATTATAGCACAGCTTACTATTTTTGGTAGCTTTTTGCATTCGAAACTTCCGGAGCTGTTTTGAGGGAGCAAAAGACATTTTTAGGGAAAATAGAGAGACAAAAAACTTTTGTTGTTTGCACGATATTTTTTGGCCTCCTCTTTAAGATCTTTAGAACAAGGTATTAAAATAGCCAAACAAAGATCGTATCACAAAGTTACAACTCCGAGAGATTGATATTCCAACTTGATGCAGGTGCATGCTACTCAGACAAAAAAAAAAGCTGGAAGTTTCTATGTTTTCTAGTTTAAAAATAGGATAAAAATAAAACATGTTAATTTTTTAAAAAAGTAGGATAAGATGGAGAAAAAACATGCTATCTTTTCATAAAATAGCTAAATTGTAAAAAATCCTAAATTACCTTGTAAAAGCTTCTTTTGTAAGAGGCAAAATTATCTATATGAATAAAGCAAAAAGGATTGGGCCGCCAAGATCAGAGAGGTGATGCCAGTGTTAATTTGAAACTCTTTCTCTCATGGGAAAAAAATGTGAATTATTGTACAAATCACTGTAAAAAGTTGGGACAAAATCCTGTAGCTTCATATGAGTGCAACCGTGTGTAATTGATAGATATAACCTGTGTATTAATGCTTGCTAGCACTGTTGAATTTGAGGTAATAACATAGCCTGTGCATAAGACAGTTGGGGCGTTTTGTTGTTGAATTTCATGCGATATATATGTAATTCTCTGAGTGTTAAGGCATCGTATGGACTATAGTGGTATAGGTTATACACCAGCGCTACTCCGAGATTAAAACAAGAGCATATGCAACACATATGATATATATTTATGGAAGCTTTCTTTACAGGTTCCCTAAAGACAGAGGTATAGGCGTAATCCTCAACGATTAAAAGTGGAATAGGAAGTGTGGATAGAGGAAACCTGTGCGTAGAAAAAAATTACAACGTTGTCATTATCTCGGCGCAATCATATGGAAGGAAGGAACTGCGCTATTAAAGGAGGGGGTTGTGTATAGGTGTGGCATATTCATAATTAAACCACATATCATCACCGTGTATTATTGTATGGACAACGCAATTACCTTTGTAAGTTAATTTGCTGTGTATTGTTTTATCAATTTAGGACTTGGCATATAAACTGTTGGGCTATTCGTGAATCCGTCTGGCTTCCATCATAGTTGCTGTATGTGCCTATGCATATATTGCATGACTGTGTGGATTATCGCTATAACTGTTGTGTGCGCATATCAATATACTGCATGTATTGTATAGCTGTGGTTCCTTATAAGTTCCATTATAATTGTTGTGCGCTTGTCATATATTGCCTGGATCACATAACCACAGTTGAACTGTGAGTTTGTCATTATAATTGTAGTGAGCATATATATATGCTGTGTGAAGGGGATAGCAGGGTAGGTCCTCTGTTCCTCAGCCATAACAGTGCGCACCAAGGGAATTGATTCCAATCTGGTTTAATTGAAGAGATGTTTGTGAGTTTTACAAAGGAATGAAATTATTAATTTAATGACTGATGATCCAGAAGTCTATAGAAGGGATAGCCAGGGGTATATTGAAGATATTTCAATCAAATTGGGGAGACTGTCATTAGAGCTAGCAACTGGTCCATCATTAGTGGTATCAGAGCGAGCAACTGACATAGAATTAAATATCAGGAGCAGGAGAAGGATGGCTTTCAGAGTTGGAAGAGGAAGAGGACGTGGTGGAAGAGGACGGCCTGTTGCAAACGCTGAAATAATGGAAAGCATAGAAGAGTTGTGAGCTAGATTGGATGCGTTAACCTTAGGCAGGAACATAGATGATGGAGATGTGAGTGAGCCCGAAGTTGAAGCCACAGAGGAGGAAGCTGTAGAGATTACTCCTGAGATGAGGTTCTTTCAGTCGGTGTTGAAATCCACAGCCAGGCCATGGAACCAATTAGTGCTGGTATAACAAGGAGGATTGAATCCAGAAGAACTGATCGACTGGATTAATAGCATGGAGAAATTTTTCGATTATGAGGAAATGGAAGATGAGAATAAGGTAAAGTTTGCTGTCACCAAATTAAAAGGCCATGCAGCGCTCTGGTGGGATGGTGTGTAGGCAGAAAGGAAGAGACTGGGTAAGCAGCCAATCAAGAATTGGAGCAGAATGGTCGCAAAATTAAAAGGTAAGTTTTTGCCCAGTAATTATCAGCAAACATTGTTTAGACAAATGCAAAATCTTAAGCGAGAGCTTTAACAGTGAAAGAATATACAGAAGAGTTTTATAAGGTGAGCATAAGAGCTGGAGAAGCCCAAAATAAAGATGAGAGGGTGCAAGATATATGAATGGCCTCAGGATGGACATTCAGGATGAGATAAGTCTGCTGTCTCCTAAAACAGTAGAGGATGCTTATCAGATAGCACTGAAAGCGGAGGAAAAACTTATAAGGAAGCAGTCTGCCAGGGGGAGAGGGACTTTCAGAGGAAAAGAAAGTCAAGGTGGTAGTGGAAGATCTACAGCACCTAAAGAAGGAGTTAGCAGTAGCTCAACCCGGCATGCACCCACAGGAGGTGATGCAAGAGGCAGAGGGAGTTTTTCTAGAGGAAGAGGAGGTAGAGGAGGAGGCAGAGAAATAAGATGTTACAGATGCAATAAGCTGGGACACAGAGCTTTTGAGTGCCCAGAGAGTGCAGACATAAAGCAGAGGAATGTAATTGTTTCTCTAGCTGAGGAAGAGGTACCAGTGGCAGCAGTAACAGAGGAAGTAAATACACCAGAAAGAGAATAATCTCTGGTACTTAATAAAGTCCTGCTTAAGCCAGCAAAGGAGATGGTTGAACTGCCACAAAGGAAGACTTTATTCAAGACAGTGTGTAAAGTCCAAAGGAAATGTTGCCAGATGATCATTGATAGTGGCAGCACTGATAATTTGGTTTCTATAGAAGTAGTGGAGGAATTGAAGCTGAGGACAATGAAGCATCCAACACCTTATAAAGTGTCATGGCTGAAAAAGGGACATCAGCTGCTGGTAAGTGAACAGTATGAAATGGAATTTCAAGTGGGCAAGTACAGAGATAAAATTGTTTGTGATGTGATGCCTATGGTTGTGTGTCACATATTGCTTGGAAGACCTTGGAAATATGGCAGAGCAACCATGCATGATGGGAAGAGAAACACCTATAAGTTTGGAAAGGATGGTGTCAATCATACATTGTTGCCTCTCCAAGAAGAAGATGGACTGGGACAGAAGACTGATCCAAAAACTCTGTTATTTGGAGGAAAGGAATACTTGGAGCAGATAGTGGATGTACAGTTGAGACGGGAAGAACTCAGAGCAGCTGAGTTGGAAGAGGAAGTTCATGTGAATGAAGAAGAGGATCAGCTGGAAGAACTGGTATCTGAACCAACAAGTGAGACTGTTAAAACTTGTAGTTTTCAAACTGACAAGTTGTGCATGAATGCAGGGACTGTAAATGATGATGTGATGCTTCAAAAATGCTACAAAGAAATTGCACTGTTGGAATACTGGTTGGAGAATCCAGAATATGACAGGGAGAATGCGGCAGATGGAAGAGTTCAATACAGTGAACAAGTACAGAAAATTGCCATGGAAGCAGATGACATGAGAGAAAGACTGGTTGACAGTCTTGAGAATTCTTCAGAGGGCTCTTTGAGAAGTTTGGATTAGCATACAGATGTGCTGATAATGGAGGATTCAGAACAATATATTGAGATGTTGGCAAAGGAGTACAAGGCATTGATGCCTTATGATTTTTATTCTCACAAGTGTTTTGTGAATGCAGGTATTGTTGCAGAACGTTTGACTCAGCTGAATAGTCAAATGCAGGGAGAAGAAGTTTTCTGTTCCAGAAGAAAAGAGGGTATGGATGATCGGGTGGCAGTCGGAATAGAAACAAGCATAAGAGCAAGAAGTCAGCAAGTAACAGGACAGACTGAGCAAGCCGTCTTAGCTCAGCAGACAGCAAGAAATCAACAGTTTGAAGAATTATTGGACAAATAAATTGAGCTCATTAGAAGAATCAGGTTGAAAGCATCTCAGCGGAAGACATCAGCAAGGAAGAGACGCAGCGGAAGCAACAGCAAGATGAAAATGGAGACAGATTATGAAAGTGAAGCTAGTGGAGCAAGACAACATAAAATATGGAGACCTGGAGAAAAGCAGCAAGCAACAACAGATGATAACTTGCAGAACAAAGCGTGGGACCCTGGAAGAAAAGAACAAAGACTAAAACACATGATCAGGAGATCATGATCATTTTCAACCTTGGGAGTCTGATGTAGGTGCATGCCACTCAGACAAAAAAAAAAAGCTGGAAGTTTCTATGTTTTCTAGTTTAAAAATAGGATAAAAATAAAACATGTTAATTTTTTTAAAAAGTAGGATAAGATGGAGAAAAAACATGCTATCTTTTCATAAAATAGCTAAATTGTAAAAAAGCCTAAATTACCTTGTAAAAGCTTATTTTGTAAGAGGCAAAATTATCTATATGAATAAAACAAAAAGGATTGGGCCACCAAGATCAGAGAGGCGATGCGAGTGTTAATTTGAAACTCTTTCTCTTATGGGAAAAAACTGTGAATTATTGTAGAAATCACTGCAAAAAGTTGGGACAAAATCCCGTAACTTCATATGAGTGCAACCGTGTGTAATTGATAGAGATAACTTGTGTATTAATGCTTGCTAGCGATGTTGAATTTGAGGTAATAACATAGCCTGTGTGTAAGATAGTTGCGTCATTTTGTTGTTGAATTTCATGCGATATATATGTAATTCTCTGAGTGTTAAGGCAGCGTATGGACTATAGTGGTATATGTTATACACCAGCCCTACTCCCAGATTAAAACAAGAGCATATGCAATGCATATGATATATATGCATGGAAGCTTTCTTTACAGGTTCCCTAAAGACAGAGGTATAGGCGTAATCCTCAACGATTAAAAGTCGAATAGGAAGTGTGGATAGAGGAAACCTTTGCGTAGAAAAAAATTACAACGCTGTCATTAACTCGGCGCTATCATATGGAAGGAAGGAACTGCGCTATTAAAGGAGGGGGCTGTGTATAGGCGTGGCATATTCATAATTAAACCGCATATCATCGCTGTGTATTGTTGTATGGACAGCGCAATTACCTTTGTAAGTTAATTTGTTGTGTATTGTTTTATCAATTTAGGACCTGGCATATAAACCGTTGGGCTGTTCATAAATCCGTCTGGCTTCCATCATAGTTGTTGTATGTGCCTATGCATATATTGCATGACTGTGTGGATTATCGCTATAACTGTTGTGCGTGCATATCAATATACTGCATGTATTGTATAGCTGTGGTTCCTTATAAGTTCCATTATAATTGTTGTGTGCTTGTCATATATTGCCTGGATCACATAGCCACAGTTGAACTGTGAGTTTGTCATTATAATTGCAGTGAGCATATATATATATGTTGTGTGAAGGGGATAGCAGGGCAGGTCCTCTATTCCTTAGCCATAACTGTGCGCACCAAGGGAATTGATTCCAATCTGGTTTAATTGAAGAGATGTTTGTCAGTTTTACAAAGGAATAAAATTATTAATTTAATGACTGATGATCCAGAAGGCTATATAAGGGATAGCCAGGCGGATATTGAAGATATTTCAATCAAATGGGGGAGACTATCATTAGAGCCAGCAACCGGTCCATCACAACTTATCCGAAGGAGGCCCACAAGCCTTTGGCACTTCATCTCCTAGGGTTAGGTTTTTATATGTTAAGGGTTTGTCATTGTTTCTCAACAATAAAAAGGCCACTGAGCCACATTGTAACACAATCGAGAGGCATTTAGCTGCCACATCTCTTCTCAAAGATAAGCTACATCGCTCGAGCTAGTTTATTTCCATTATGTATGTAAGAATATTTCACTTCTTTGATATTAATGAAATGAATTTCATTTTTGCTACATCTCGATATTTAGGTTTGTATCTTTATTTTTTTCTTTCCTTTATAAGTCCAATCACTTTTGCATGTTAGTAGGACATGGAATATGTATTTGTTGCACAATGGATTTGTTAAGAGAGTACAATACTAGTACATATAGGGTACAAGAGACAAAAGTGTCCAAAGATTTAATGGCCATCTATAACAAACATGGAAAATTTTAGAGGCTAATATTCGCAGATGGGCTAATTTCCATGTTTTTTTCCAAAAAAAAGGTTCACCAATTTCCATTTTTCCTAAAATCGATTCACCCAAATTTTATAGGATAAACTTATTTTACATTAAAAATTGCCAAAGATTTATAGAGACTATCACCAAGACATTATGAAGCATATATAAAATTATTAGAACTTTGGATGATTTTATAAAAATATCTCCAAATATTTTATAATTTTCATATTATGGATTAATAAGATTCACTAAGGTTTCTAAACATTAAATTAAATTTCCATCCTTAAAATTTTCCCTGTTAACAAACCCAAAGGATATAATTGAGGAAGAGTTTAAGGGATGAAAGGAAGAGTCCATGCATTTCAAGGTAAAGGAAGAGGAGGATTTGAAAGAGCCAGGGGCTCAATCCTTTTTTATAGTTGTGATTAGCCATAACATTTTTCACAGGGTTTCCCTAACTCCTGCATGACATGTAACTACTATAAATAAGTTGACCATGCTACTTAGGGCTAACATTAGCTAATTACAAAGTGTAAGGAGTAAAAGGGAAATAATGTGAAAATTATTGTTGGTAAAGAGCGCATAAACAGACCAAAAGTAGGGGAAATTGTGCATAGCGGAGAATTGATAAGAGAATATTCCAATGGACATGGAAGCCAATGATACAGATGGGTGAGAAAAGAAGTAGAGATGCTTCCGAGGTTCATTCCATTAAGGGAAAAATAAACTTATAATGGATCCATAAGAGAGTTGGTCATAATATAATGGGGTATGTTAGGTCTAACTACACAACAAGCACAACCTATATACGACATGCACCTTCTATATGGAAACTTTGTACCAAGAGAAGAGGGAGAAGAGGTAATTCCCATCGAAAAGTTATTAAATATTTATCCAAGACATATGAATGATAAATCATCTCTAGATAAGTTGCATGGATGATCAACTAATGTGGGAAAGAGCAAGGATTTCCTACTAGGTTTGCAGTGAAGCAGATTATGCGTAGGAAGATAAAAATTAGGGAATTCTGACTTAATGCATAGATCAGAGTGTATGATATGGACCATACTATCCTAGATCTAAGATTGGATGGGAACATATATATATGAAGTAGAAACTAGACATGATGGGCTAAAAAGAGATGATTTAGTCACCTATTGAGTTGAGAATGGCCAACCAATCAAGAATATTCCATATCGGAAGATTGGTGGGAGTAGAAGTTAATATTGATGGAGTAAAAAGAATCACTAACTTTGTGGTCATTTAAAACGTAGATAATACTAAGCCTTATCCTACATTATTGTGGATTTATTGGTCCTTTGACAATTAAGTTACAATCAACCTTAAGAGAAGGAAGATGATCTTCAAGTCTGGAGACCTAAGGGTGATAGTGCTATTAGATCCAATGGAGGGGGAATGATATGTGGAACTAGTATTAAATGGATTAAATATAGAAGAACTCAATAATATTTACAGCAAAATAGCATGCAAAGAAGATTATGTTAACCCAACCATTACAAGAGCGTTGAACTAGTGAAGTGTTAGTTCATGTGCACTAAACGCAAACAAAGCTCTTTAAAATTAGCAGCACAAGTTGCACTAAATATCTACTAGAAGATGTGCCCGTATTACCCTTATATTGTGCTAGATCATAATAGAGACACACGATCCTCTCAAGTATGATGGAATGACACATGTTTATGAATTTGTGGGTCAATTCAAGTTGAAGATTCTAGATAAGTTCAAATTGTTAGCCTTGGACGTAGCACTGGAAAAGACTCATACACGATGGTTGGTAGCACATAAGGAGACGATAGAAAACTCGAAGAGCTGTAGAAATTTTGTATAGATAAGATTCAGAATGAACACATAAAATGAACGATCTAAATATTTTGTCTTGGGGTGTCCAACCACTCATTTGAAGGGGTGTGATGTTGCATGGATTAAGAAGGGGATACCATAACAAGAATGGGTGCATAGGTTCATACATACACTATATACTATCTCTAGGAATCAATATACAATGTTAGAAGAGTGTAGAGGGATAATTAATTCAGGAAAGATGTTTGATAACATTAAGATAACATTTATCTTTGAATCGGATGATATTACCCTAGATACTACACTACAAATTACTAAGGAGAATATTTTTTCACTAGAGGTCCAGAATATGTTGAAGTCGTCACCTATGTGCCTCACACATCAATAATCTCAACCTATCAAACAATTCATGGAATGATATATTATCATAGAGGAATATCAAGAAGAACAAAACCAAAGAAATTTTAGATACTAGAAACAAAATGGAAGTGCACAATAATAGGTCTAGAAGTCAAATCTGTGGACTATGTTAAGTTCATTAACACATGTAAACTAAACTTTGGGATTGAACAAAAGATGAATCATTATATTATTGAAGATTATTGGGATAAATAAACTATAGAAAAGATTTCCAATTTACTTCAAACGTATCATGACTTGTTTCCAACCACTTTTTTGGAAATGAAAGGTATAACATGAGAGCTTAGATAAATTTAGATCAATTTGAAGCCAGATGCAAAGCTAGTCAATAGAGACCTTACAGCTTGAACCTAGCCTATAATAAAATAGTGTGCAAGGAATCGGGAAGAATGTTGGAAGAAGGGATTATTCAACCAATATAATAGACTGAATGACATTAGTTCTAATGGTAGCGTAGTATAAGAAATTGGGTGAAATTAGGTTCTAATTAAATTTAAGAAAACTAAGTGATGCGTGTATGGATGACTCGTTCCCCACCCTATTTTTTGATGGGGCTTACTCATTTATCAATGGATTTTCAGGGTACCATCATATTAGGATCACACCAGAAGATAGGAAGAAGACCACATGTGCAATAGAATTTGGATCTTTATAGTATATTATGATACCTTTTGGTCTAACGAATGCACCTACAATATTTTTCACGGTAGTAGTAGCAACTTTCAAAGAATTTATGCATAATTTATTAGAGTTATATCTCAATGGTTAGATAGTGTTTATCCTAATTAAGAAACACATTGAAATTTTGAGCCTTATGCTTGATAAATATCATCAACTGCAAATCTCCTTAAACTTGAAAAAGTGCACATTTTTTTTAGCCCTCAGTATTTTGGAGGGCCATGTGGTATGTAAACAAGGTCTACTAGTAGACCCCCTAAGATTTTTTTCATACTATATTTACCTCAACCAATATCATCACGTCAATTGTGCATGGCATTAGGACATACATGAATGGGGGCTTCACTGGGTGAGTAATAGCATACCACGTGAGTTCATATTAGCGATATACTGAGGAGAAAAGGACATAATATATTTAGCATATAATAGGGGGTAAAGGGTTTTTACATTGGTAGTTATGAAAAATAGAGCTCAAAGTTAATAAACAAATATAAAGGGGTATAAAAAAGGTTAATGAAAAAATTGATACCTACTATATCTAGTGAAAGTATGCATCATTTAAATTGGTAAGGTGTATTGGGTTCATATTCGTAGCGGGTTAGATAATGTTGACTTTTAGAGGTATTTTCCAATATGTTGTCAACTTAAGGGTATTGTTTAGTATGCCATGAATGCACATGATATGTTAGATGTTCGTTGAGTGAAGCACCTGTGCATGCAAACTATCATAGAAAGTTAATATGGGGGTATGCGAAGATTACAACTCTATTAATGAATATGTTGAAGCAAGAACAAAAATTTCATTAGAATAATGAATGTCAATAGGCTTTAGACACGTTGAAGGGAAAATTAGTTACCATGCTGATTTTGGTCTTTCCAATGTTGGGAAAGGAGTTCCAAGTTCACATTGATGCCTCATCTATATCTTTGGGCACAGTATCAGTCCAACTAGGAGAAGCGAATATAGATCACCCTATTGAATTTTCTATCCAAAACATATTGACAACTAAATAAAATTACATTGCCACTAAGCAGGAGGGACTCGTAATGGAATATGCACTACAAAAGTTCAGACATTACCTACTAGCATAATACTTCAAAATGTATAGAGACAATTATGTGCTAAGATATTTGGTCAATAGGATAGAATTACGAGAGTGGAGGAATATGCATATGGTTGTTTCCATTTCAAGAGTATGACCTCAAATTCATTACAAAACCATGAAGACTAAATGCAGGACCTAATCACTTATCCCACATTCTGATTGGGGAAGATGCACTAGACCGTAATGAAAATTTACTAGATGTGAAATTATTTGCAAGAGAGATGGTTGTTGATTACTTTGTAGACATTATTCAATTTATTAGCATAGAAATAATTCCAAAGGGATATTCAATCACGCAGAAGAAACAACTAGTGGTGAAGGCCTCAAATTACTAAGTAATAGTAGGATGCCTGTAAAAGTTAGGTGCATATGGCATGCTTTGGAAATTCATTTGGATATATATAAGCCATTAATGCTACAAAAAACACATGAAGGAGTTGTTGGAGGTCACTATGGAATGAAGGTAACCATGCAAAAACTCCTACGTGCAAGGCTATGGTGGCCCACCCTACAGAAGGATGCTATATTTCTGCCAAAATTGGGAGGTATGTGAGAGAGTAAAAAACCCCTACAGGAGGGAGGACATGTCATTGTATACACATGTAACATTGTATACATTAAAAAAATGGGACATACATTAAATTTAGAGCAATCAACCAGCCAAAAAAAATATTGTGAGAAAGGTACATAATATCTACCATGAATTATCTTATTGGATGGGTGGAAGCAGAGCGTGGCCATGACTGCAACATAGAGATAACCATGTATTTTATACTTGAAAATGTAGTTATTATGTTTGAATGTCCCGAATTATCGATGAGCGATCAAGGAAATAACATTTTGAGTAGTACAATTGTTGCGTTGATAGAGGAATTTCATATTTGTCATCAGAAGAGTACCCCCTATCATTCATAAGAAAATGGCATTGTTAAATATTTTAAAAAAATTATGGAAAACAAATTGAAAAAATATGTAATGTCAACAACGAAGACTGGGATTTACAAGTTCTAATAGTTCTATGGGAATAGAGGACTATGCGTAAGAAGCTAACAGGAAATAGACACTTCAGGTTGGAATATCGAAATGAAGTAGTAATGCGTATGGAATTGAGAATGCCTAGTTTGCACATTGCTACCTTAACTAATTTAACTAATTCAGTCATACGAGAATAGAGGTTATTAGAACTATTACAATTGGTGGAATACAATGCAACAACGAGATTTCATAAGAATGTCCAGAAGGCACATAAATATGCCTAGATGCATAAAGTAGAACTTATTGTTGGGAGATTTGGTTGTCATTTATGATAGTAAATTTCTAAAGCATCCAAAGAAATTTTAGATGCATTGGCTGGTTCCTTATATGATTCAATGTGTGACAGAGACAATATCTATTTAGTTACATAAAATGAACGGGGAACCTATCTAATGATTCGTCAATAGGAGATGACTGAAACTCTATAGGAACAGTTGACAGTTAGGGGATCATTTCAGCAAGGATTGAAACAATCATCGATGGGGGGGAGGAGTATTTTCATGAGGAGACATGAAGTCATTGATAAATACAGAGGCAATAACATATCACACCCATGCGCTAAAATGATATGTTATTGTTCATCATAAGCAAAAATGGGGAGCATAAAATAAACAAAGTACTAGGAAACATCACATTAATCCACATTAGATGAACACATGGTCATGAAAGGAATGCAAATCCACTTCATTAATGGTCTAAAAAATAAACTATAATGAGAAGTATGTATTAAAAATAGTGGATCTAACAGAAGAGGTTCTGTATAGGACGTTTAATGACCCAAGTATACACACTAAGTTTATAGATAGAGGGGAAATTAAATATGAATACAGATTAAATCATATTCAATATATTACAAACTATAGCACATCATGGAAAGAAATTTATAAATTTTAGAGAAATATTGGAAAAAATTCTTTGTATCTTAATGTAATGGAGAACGAAGAGTGATGCAAGGATGCTTGAGTGGTTGAGAATTATAGAGTGAGAGAGCACTAGAAATTTTAGCAAGTAGCCATTAGACGAGGAGAATTGGAGAAGAAGGCCAAAAATAAATATCATGAGCATGGGTGTAATTTGTGTCATCTATGGAAACACCAGTGAAGATACTAGTTCCCGATAATGTAACATAAGAGACATTTTTAAAATTATATATAGCACTAAGGAAGTGGAGCATAGAAATAGTTCAGAAAGTTCATGGAGACACTACACTTGATCCATGGTGGAGGATTGTTACCAAAAATAAGTGTAAGGATGACTGAAGTCACACTAATTGCAATATTCAGAAGGAGTTAGCTCTACATGCATTGAGAGGTGGCACGTAGATATTTATGGAAAAGAGATGTGCAAGATCCATCTCTTGGAAATTTGAGGTAAAGTGATAGAAGGGATATAGGTAGAAAAATAACGATTAGTGCATCAAATTTTGAAGCCAATGCAGATGATGAGGAAACAAAAATTGTAATGGTGGAAGCAACATGGAATATGAGAGGAACTAAGTGGCTTAGGATGAGCCACATCTGAGTTTTGGGGGCCAATCGAAGCCCATTTTGAGGAGAGATTTTGAGATCAACACAGAGGATCATTGCATAGAAGGATTCCACATGGAAGTGTCAGTTAAGGAACAATGCACAATATGTGGGAAAGAAGGAAAGAATTTAGGATATTTTTTTAGTTTTACCCATAGTAATCGGGATCGTCGAAAGAAAAAGTGGGTTGTTTGTCTTCTTTTTGACCCAATGTAAACTTATAAATAGTGAAATCCAAGATGTAATAAAGGGACATACATAGAGATTCAAATATAGAAATCGGTAGACATACATACTTATAGTTGTTGTGATGTTATTTAAGGATTTTGCAATATAACTTTATGGATTAGATTGGCGTACCATGACAATTGTTTGTTACTTTGCATTATGTCATGGATGATGTAACTTATTTATTATGCTCTATTAATACTCTATTAATGATTGATTTACTATTTTAATTAAGGGTATAAATAAAATTTTCTTTATGCTAAGGGTGATAGGATATCGTAGGCTCCATGTCTACTTGAACACTATAGAACTGTCCAAGTTCCTATAGTCCCTCATAAGTTGGGTGAGGCTTCACTTGCTCGCAAGCATGCTAAAAGGGATAGTGTCTAAGGAGATTTTTCAGCTATTTCACTCTAAACCCAGATCTTCCCTCTACGAACCAATATTTTAATATGGTGACTATGGTTAACCATTGTTGAGTTGTCTCAAGAGTGGTTGAATATATTTGACTAATTTTGACCAAGTTGACTATGGTTGATTATCATGGTTGATCATGTATTTATGTTGGATATGTTGACTATGTTTACGATGGTTAATAATTCTGCAATGGTTGACCATTGTGACCATGATTGACCATTCTAATAATAAGATTTTGTCACCATGTGTTGACCTTGTTGACAATGGTTGACTACGTTTCATAATAAAGACTATATTAATGTATAACCACCATGGTCATCCCATAATACGATGCATATACCATATTTTTTTGGAGACATTGTGATGATTTTTATTGTTGGTCACGATGTGATGAAATTTATTGTTCATCACATTGTGATGTCATTTTTTATTCTGCGCGTTATGATGATGTTTACTATGCATCACATTGTGACATTGTTTAACACGCTATGCCATTTTTTTTGTTCATTGCATTGTAATGTCATTTATTTTTTATAAAATTATGCTGATAGGCGTTATTTTTCACATTATAGTGGCTGACAATGCTTAACAAGGTTAATGAGGATTGAGCATACTTGACCAAATGATTGACCATAGGTGATTGTGGTATGCCATTAGTAACAAGGATTTATAATGGTTGATTATAGTTAAATACAATTTACCATTAATGACCATGTTAACAATGGTTGACCATTGTTGAACTAGTTTGATCCTAGTGGACGATGGTTGAACTTCTTGTCCATGTTTGACGATGGTTAGCTTATTCAATGATATATTCGATATAAGATCTTATTTTACTATGGTCAACTATGGTTAACCATTGCTGAGTTGTTTCAAGCATGGTTGAATATGGTTGATAATTTTCACCAAGTTAACCATAGTTAAATTAGTTGATCATACTTAGTTATGGCTGGCCATGGTCAAACACAGTTAACACATGGTAAAACATGTTCATTCATGCCATAGCCATCCATAAACAATATGGTCAACCATAGTAATATGGCTACCCAGGCTTATCCATGTTGAATATGGCAACATAGTCAACAATGCCAAACATTACTAAACCATGGTCAACAATGGTCTACATGGTCAACCATGGGTAGCATGGTCCACCAAAGTTGACATGGTCATCCCTTTTTTGCCATGGTTGAATATGGTCAAGTATGATTGACAATGGATGAACATGCTTAACTATTGTTAGAAATATTTAACACTAGATGAATATGGTCGAGCATGTTGACCATAAATATCCATGGATAACCATGGTTGATTATAAAACTTGTGATTAACTAATTCTAAATTATTAAATATATTAGTATTATATTATTATTATTATTATACAAATCACAAATTAAACATATTTGGTTGTATATAAAATTTTATTATATTAATATTATTCATAATATATATTTTGTTGTAATTAATATATTACAATATAATATATTAACCTAAACCCTATGCAAAGAATGACATTTATTCATTTAAAACCATACTATTATTTGAAGATAAAATTAATAAATTTACCTTATAATAGAATGAAAATGTATATAAGGAATAGGCAATTTAGGCAATTTAACAACACAGATCACAAGACTACCAATTCCACGGCATATACATAACAATTATACAAGATATACAAAATTGATCTTCAAGCTAATACCACTCAATTATTCTAAACAACAGATAGGTTTACTATTACTCTCTAGACTATTATTGATTTCTTCTAAGATTACACGACTACTTATTGATAATAAGGAGCGAAATTGAAAGGATTTGAATATATATGGAACCGCAATCACTTTTAAGATCGTTCAATTCATTATAATTCATTAATAGGCATGTTAAACGTCGATGTAAAAGCAGTTCATACTGATATCTTAGGCATACCATTTTATGCACTTTTGTATCTTTGCTAAGAAAAATAATTAAAATAAACAACCAGTATCATGGTGTGCATTTGAATATCTTGAAGAAAGGTGCCTACATATTACGCTAGCTATATTTTTTTGTTTCCTCCAAATCTATTAGTATAAGTAGATTCATCCCTAAAACCAGGAGAAGTTTAAATAACAAACTAACAAAAGAAAGCATTTCGTGTAAACAAATGCGAACGAATTTTATTTATGTCCGCATACACAATTTATTATGTCCGCATACACAATTTATGTTGAAGCAAAGAGCAAAAATATTAGTCAAAGGCAATAAACGATATGAAACTTACAATCTGCACTCCGGTCGCAGAGAAAAGCGAGCACAATGAAGAAAACGATACTTGCAATCTACAGCTCTGTAGCAGAGAGAAGCGAGCACAACAAACAAAATGATACTTACAATCTGCAGTGCAGTCGCAGAGACAAGTGAACACAATGGATCAAGGCCAAGCACATAACCATATAAGGAAACACAAATAATCCTCCGCTAAAGCTGTCAAAATAAAAATGTATTTGTAGACCAAATAACAAGCTTTACCGAAGAACAACGTAGCAGCTAGTACCGTGAACCACATTAAAAATACAAACGTACCTAATAACAAATTCTGAAAATCTCCGCCACACGTATTAGAAGTAGGTGCTCTCTTTCGATTTTTGAAAGCTCAAAAAAGCTCAGAAGTACGTCGTTTCTTTCGATTTTTCAAAGCTCAATAACGCGGTGGTCAGATCGCTTTCATTTTCAACGATCCTGTATTGATTTGAATTTGCACTAAAATTTATGGTTATTGTAGTTGTGGGCAGATATGTAGTTTTTTTTTACTTTTTATTAATTTTTTTTCAAAAAAAATTAAAATTATTTTATAGTTTAATTTTAATGAAATTAAAGTTATTATTTTTAAATAAATTTATTTCTATATATTTTTATTGGTTGAAATATCTTTCTTCTTTTTGTAATCATAGAATTGAATTTAATGTACTCTATTATTAATCACTATGTACTATATCACTAATTACTATGTACAATAAATATACATAATTTGAAAAATAACATTGTTGAAATGTCTGTACTTTTATTGTGTCATGATGGCAAAGATGGACTTTTGTGCAATGTATTATTAATTACTATTTACCATATCACTAATTGCTATGTACAATCAATATAAATAATTTGAAAAATAACATTGTTTAAATATCTCCCCTCTTATCGTGTAATGATGACAAATATTGATTTAAATGTACTTTATTATTAATTACTATGTACTATATCACTAATTACTATGTAGAATAAATATAAATAATTTGAAAGATAACATTGTCGAAATCTCTCCCCTCTTATTGTGTGACAAAAATTGATTTTTGTGTACTCTATTATTAATTACTATGTATTATATCATTAATTACCATCTACAATAAATATAAAAAATTTGAAAAATAACATTATATATTAATTATATGTACTATGATAAATAAATGATTGTAATATAAATATAAATATTTGTAATTAAATTTAAAAATTTCATTTTCTGTATTTTGAATAAACATTTTAATACTTTTATTTTTTAATTTATAAAAAAATAATTTAACTATATATTATATATATATATATATATATATACTATTATTAATTTATTTATTTATTTCCACTACATATTTACTACAACATAATTGTAATGCTTTTATTTAAAATATTTATTTTTCAATAATGTAAAAGAATTTGACATTTAGTCATTAATTTATAAATGTGAACCTCTTCATACTAGTCTTGTTGGTTTGTGAAATGAGTGGGTTGCCTCCACGTTCAACCCGGCATAACCGGTAAATTGAAAGATGCCGTTGTCTTTATGTGTTGGTTGTTAATCTTCTCAATACGCCGCTTTCCTCCAGCTTTCGTCGTTCATGAACGAAAGGATTCCGTGTTATAAGTTTCACCATTAGTGCCGGAGGAAAAATAGTGTTAAAAGTGGACTATATATTATGTGAATTATATATATCATTATATATATTATTTTTAAATGATAATGTAATTTTTTTATTATTTAAATTTATTTTTATTATATGAATAATTCTAAAACAGTAAAGGCTTTAGTCCACTTAATTAATTTACAAACTTATTATAATTCCAGTAAATTTTAAATTGAATTAAATTTATTGTATTGCTACTTTTATTGGCAGAAGTTATTGTCATTTTAAGTTAATAAATTGAATTAAAAGTATGAAAAGCCAAAAAATATAAAAAGGGCCTCTAGAATAAGCAAGAAAATAATATAAGCCAAAACAACGAAGCAAAAGCCTTACCCCACTTAAATTAAATAATCTATAAACTTATTATAATTAGAATAAATTTCAATTAAATAAATTTCTGTAGAACTATTTCTATGGCTGGAAGTTATTCTCTAATTTAGGTTAATATTTAACTAAAAGTATGAAAAGCCAAAACATAGAAAAGTCCTCTAAAATAAGAAAATAAAAAGATATATAAGCCAAAAGAAAGATGCAAAAGCCTTATCCCACTAAAATTAAATAATCTACAAATTTATTATAATTTCAACAAATTTCAATTGGAATAAATTCCTATAACACTATTTCCATTGGCAAAATTTATTGTTACATATAGTTCAATATTAAATTAAAAGTATGAAAAGCCAAAATATAGAAAAGTCCTCCAGAATAAGCAAACAAAAGATATATAAGCCAAAACAAAGAAGCAAAAGCCTTACCCTACTTAAATTAAATAATCTATAAACTTATTATAATTCGAACAGATTTCAAATTGAATAAAATCATGTAGGACTATTTGGGTTAGCAGAAATTATTGTGAGGTTTACGTTAATATTGAAGGAAAAGTATGGAAAGCCAAAACATAGAAAAATCCTAAAAAAAAAACAAAGAAAAATATATATAAGCCAAAACATAGAAAAGTCCAGAATAAGTAAAGAAACAAAGATATATAAAACTATTTAGGTGAAAGAGATCTAATTCTAAAGGAAATTAAAATGTTTTTCTAATATTGGCCAAGCTATATTTTTCATATGAAAATGAAAATTTAATGTTTACATCAAATATTTTATTAAATAAAATTGTGCAAATTTTAAAATCTTATCTTACCCAAATCACACAAACAACACAAGTAAACAATATTGTAATCTATATAGTAATTCAATGTGAAGTTGTGTAGACCTATCAGAGAAAAATGATATCTTCATGCCAAACTCATAAACTACATTAATCAATAATAATATAATTTATATGGGAAGAATATGAATTTAATGACACTTTTAGTATATATCTATATTATATAATATATATGGAATTTAGTAAGAGATTTTTTTTTATTTTATACAATGAAGTTATTATTCTTTCTTAGAAGGTTAGGATATATAAATCTTTAATATGGCACGATTTTTCTGTAAATAGTTTCTAACGGGTGACCTTTACATCGTGGAGTGTCTTAACAACACAACCCATCACCATCAATTTAAGCCCTGTGAGAAATTGCAATGAGTCTTTTTAAATTCAGATACAATACATAATTATTTAGGATATCACCGCAATATCCAATTAAAAAAGAAAAAAAGAAAAAACTAGAAAACTATTTAAAACCTCCGACAACAAAGTTTGTCATAAAAGAAATATAACTTGAATGTTTTTCTATAAGTATTATTTTATGCATATTACTCCAATGTCCAATTTAAAAAAAAAAAGAAAAAAACTATATGTTGGTGGGAAAATTTCCCTAAGGTAAGGGTTGACAACTTCAACCGAGCAGAACAAGGAAATCAACAAGAAGCAGTCAAACAAGCATGTCAAACATGTGAATTATTGAATGTGGACTTCGAAATTTACCCACAAGTCCTAATTTTGATGATGTCCCCTTAGGGTCCAAACTCTCTGCTTCCTCTAGAATTGGGTCCAAACACTCTGCTTCCTCCAGAATTGAGCAGGCCTCCAAATTAATTCAGAGAAACATATACATTATATGTAATTAAATGGGGATACATAAAATATATGTTAGATCATCACATATGAACATAGAAATTATGATTCTTGAGGCAATAATATATTAGGAACAACACATAAGCTTCTTTATTGATAATCAACAATAGGTACACTTTCAACCTCACATAACCTATAAATTGAAATATGTAGTTTTCTTTATTTCTATAACGTTAATCTTCTCAATTAGAAGCTTTGCTCTAGCTTTCGTCCTCTGACCAACATGAACTAAAATATAAGTTTCACCATGAGTGTTAGAGGAAACATATTGTTAAAAATGGACCATATTTATTTTATTTTAATTTCCTTTTGGAATATATCTATATATATATAATTGATATAAAAACAATAATTCTTTTAAATAAAATGAAACCTTCACTATTTTAAATTTTATTTTTATTATATGAACAAATTCCAAAGAAGCAAAAGCCTTACCTCACTTAAATTAAATAATTTACAAACTTATTATAATTCCAACAAATTTCAAATTGAATAAATTCCTATAGCACTATGTCCATTAGTAGAGGTTATAGTGAGATTTAGGTTAATATTGAACTAAAAGTATGAAAAGCCAAAACACAGAAAGGTAACCGATAATAAGAAAAGAAAACTATATATAAGCCAAAACAATGAAGCAAAAGCCTTACTCTACTTAAATTAAATAGTGTACAAACTTATTATAATTCCAACAAATTTCAAATTGAATAAATTCATGTAGGACTATTTCCATTAACAAAAGTTATTGTTAGATTTAGGTTGATATTGAACGAATAGTATGAAAAGCCAAAACTAGAAAAGTCCTTGACAATAAATAAAGAAAAATATATATAAGCCAAAACAATGAAGAAAAAGCCTTACCCCACTTAAATTAAATAATCTACAAACTTATCATAATCCCAACAAACTTCAACTTGAATAAATTATTGTAGGACTATCTCCATTAGCAGAAATTATTGTCAGATTTTGGTTAATATTGAAAGAAAAGTATGAAAAGCTAAAACATAGAAAAGTCCTCCAGAATAAGAAAAGAAAAAGATATATAAGCAAAAACAAAGAAGCAAAATGGTGGCCTAGCCCTCTCGCTGACCTGGACAGTATAATAGGTTTGATTGATTACAATTATTAATGCTCTGATTACTTATCGGTTTTCGATGGTACTTGAGGAGATGGGTCTACACGTGGCTGCGTACGTTTAGATTGTTGGATCAGGACACCTGTCCCTTCCTCTTTTTTCGTCCTCCCACTCGATGTGTAACCCTAAACCCTACTTGGCTCTGTCATTTTTCATTTGGTAAGGAGGTGGCTCCGTGCGACTGTATTCTGGTTAATTT
>APFE030223957.1:64749-106760 GCA_000404065.3 Pinus taeda | reverse complement strand
GAAAGATGCCGTTGTCTTTATGTGTTGGTTGTTAATCTTCTCAATACGCCGCTTTCCTCCAGCTTTCGTCGTTCATGAACGAAAGGATTCCGTGTTATAAGTTTCACCATTAGTGCCGGAGGAAAAATAGTGTTAAAAGTGGACTATATATTTTTTATGTGAATATATATATCTATATATATAATTATTATTATATGACATTGTACCATTTCATATTTTTATTATTTTAATTTATTTTTATTAATGAATATATTTCTAAAAGAACGTAAACCGCCAGCTTTAAGTCACTTAAATTAATTTACAAACAACTTTAATTATACATTCCAATAAATTTCAATTAAATAAATTTCTGTAGAACTATTTCTATGGCTGGAAGTTATTCTCTAATTTAGGTTAATATTTAACTAAAAGTATGAAAAGCCAAAACATAGAAAAGTCCTCTAAAATAAGAAAATAAAAAGATATATAAGCCAAAACAACGAAGCAAAAGCCTTACCCCACTTAAATTAAATAATCTATAAACTTATTATAATTAGAATAAATTTCAATTAAATAAATTTCTGTAGAACTATTTCTATGGCTGGAAGTTATTCTCTAATTTAGGTTAATATTTAACTAAAAGTATGAAAAGCCAAAACATAGAAAAGTCCTCTAAAATAAGAAAATAAAAAGATATATAAGCCAAAAGAAAGATGCAAAAGCCTTATCCCACTAAAATTAAATAATCTACAAATTTATTATAATTTCAACAAATTTCAATTGGAATAAATTCCTATAACACTATTTCCATTGGCAAAATTTATTGTTACATATAGTTCAATATTAAATTAAAAGTATGAAAAGCCAAAATATAGAAAAGTCCTCCAGAATAAGCAAACAAAAGATATATAAGCCAAAACAAAGAAGCAAAAGCCTTACCCTACTTAAATTAAATAATCTATAAACTTATTATAATTCGAACAGATTTCAAATTGAATAAAATCATGTAGGACTATTTGGGTTAGCAGAAATTATTGTGAGGTTTACGTTAATATTGAAGGAAAAGTATGGAAAGCCAAAACATAGAAAAATCCTAAAAAAAAAACAAAGAAAAATATATATAAGCCAAAACATAGAAAAGTCCAGAATAAGTAAAGAAACAAAGATATATAAAACTATTTAGGTGAAAGAGATCTAATTCTAAAGGAAATTAAAATGTTTTTCTAATATTGGCCAAGCTATATTTTTCATATGAAAATGAAAATTTAATGTTTACATCAAATATTTTATTAAATAAAATTGTGCAAATTTTAAAATCTTATCTTACCCAAATCACACAAACAACACAAGTAAACAATATTGTAATCTATATAGTAATTCAATGTGAAGTTGTGTAGACCTATCAGAGAAAAATGATATCTTCATGCCAAACTCATAAACTACATTAATCAATAATAATATAATTTATATGGGAAGAATATGAATTTAATGACACTTTTAGTATATATCTATATATATATATTATATATGGAATTTAGTAAGAGATTTTTTTTTATTTTATACAATGAAGTTATTATTCTTTCTTAGAAGGTTAGGATATATAAATCTTTAATATGGCACGATTTTTCTGTAAATAGTTTCTAACGGGTGACCTTTACATCGTGGAGTGTCTTAACAACACAACCCATCACCATCAATTTAAGCCCTGTGAGAAATTGCAATGAGTCTTTTTAAATTCAGATACAATACATAATTATTTAGGATATCACCGCAATATCCAATTAAAAAAGAAAAAAAGAAAAAACTAGAAAACTATTTAAAACCTCCGACAACAAAGTTTGTCATAAAAGAAATATAACTTGAATGTTTTTCTATAAGTATTATTTTATGCATATTACTCCAATGTCCAATTTAAAAAAAAAAAGAAAAAAACTATATGTTGGTGGGAAAATTTCCCTAAGGTAAGGGTTGACAACTTCAACCGAGCAGAACAAGGAAATCAACAAGAAGCAGTCAAACAAGCATGTCAAACATGTGAATTATTGAATGTGGACTTCGAAATTTACCCACAAGTCCTAATTTTGATGATGTCCCCTTAGGGTCCAAACTCTCTGCTTCCTCTAGAATTGGGTCCAAACACTCTGCTTCCTCCAGAATTGAGCAGGCCTCCAAATTAATTCAGAGAAACATATACATTATATGTAATTAAATGGGGATACATAAAATATATGTTAGATCATCACATATGAACATAGAAATTATGATTCTTGAGGCAATAATATATTAGGAACAACACATAAGCTTCTTTATTGATAATCAACAATAGGTACACTTTCAACCTCACATAACCTATAAATTGAAATATGTAGTTTTCTTTATTTCTATAACGTTAATCTTCTCAATTAGAAGCTTTGCTCTAGCTTTCGTCCTCTGACCAACATGAACTAAAATATAAGTTTCACCATGAGTGTTAGAGGAAACATATTGTTAAAAATGGACCATATTTATTTTATTTTAATTTCCTTTTGGAATATATCTATATATAAATAATAATTTGATGATATATATCTTTTAAAGATAATGTAAACCTTCACTATTTAAATTTTATTTTTATTATATGAACAAATTCCAAAGAAGCAAAAGCCTTACCTCACTTAAATTAAATAATTTACAAACTTATTATAATTCCAACAAATTTCAAATTGAATAAATTCCTATAGCACTATGTCCATTAGTAGAGGTTATAGTGAGATTTAGGTTAATATTGAACTAAAAGTATGAAAAGCCAAAACACAGAAAGGTAACCGATAATAAGAAAAGAAAACTATATATAAGCCAAAACAATGAAGCAAAAGCCTTACTCTACTTAAATTAAATAGTGTACAAACTTATTATAATTCCAACAAATTTCAAATTGAATAAATTCATGTAGGACTATTTCCATTAACAAAAGTTATTGTTAGATTTAGGTTGATATTGAACGAATAGTATGAAAAGCCAAAACTAGAAAAGTCCTTGACAATAAATAAAGAAAAATATATATAAGCCAAAACAATGAAGAAAAAGCCTTACCCCACTTAAATTAAATAATCTACAAACTTATCATAATCCCAACAAACTTCAACTTGAATAAATTATTGTAGGACTATCTCCATTAGCAGAAATTATTGTCAGATTTTGGTTAATATTGAAAGAAAAGTATGAAAAGCTAAAACATAGAAAAGTCCTCCAGAATAAGAAAAGAAAAAGATATATAAGCAAAAACAAAGAAGCAAAATGGTGGCCTAGCCCTCTCGCTGACCTGGACAGTATAATAGGTTTGATTGATTACAATTATTAATGCTCTGATTACTTATCGGTTTTCGATGGTACTTGAGGAGATGGGTCTACACGTGGCTGCGTACGTTTAGATTGTTGGATCAGGACACCTGTCCCTTCCTCTTTTTTCGTCCTCCCACTCGATGTGTAACCCTAAACCCTACTTGGCTCTGTCATTTTTCATTTGGTAAGGAGGTGGCTCCGTGCGACTGTATTCTGGTTAATTTCTCCCGAGGGTTATGAGCTCATCGTCCTGGTTCAATGCTGGTTCTCTGGACTGTAACTTGTTCAATGGTAAGTTCTAGATGCTCTGTTACACTCTTCAATGGGTTCTCTGTTTGTTTTCTTGTTGTTTGATAACTCTCTCGTTGTTTTCCAATGCTCTGCGACTGTAAGTGATAGTAACTGTAACTCTATAGCTTTACTCTTCACTGATAGTTGTTAAGGCTCAAGCATTCCTTGCTATGATTGTGGTTTGTTGGCTTTACTATTCACTTGGTTTTGTTGTTTGTTTGTGCGCTCAGGTAGCAACCATGAGGTGACCCTATTCTCGGCCTCGGTTCATCGGTTGTTCAGGTATGTTCTCCTTCTGAGCTTTAGTGCTTTTTTGCATCTCCTTCTGTTGCTAACAGTTGTGGCCCCTTGTGGTCAGGGTCGCTTACACTTCTGCTACCTTTTGCGATTTCTTCTTCAGGGTTTTCAAACCCTTCCTTCCTGGTAAGCAAAGCTTCTTTTAAGTAACCCTCTTCTCGTTTCTTCTTCGCGTGGGCTTCAACTTGTTACCTAATCCTTTTACTGTTGGTGTCTGCAGGTGGAGGGCAATCGTTAGACACCGGTCTCGGATCCTTTGGCACTCCACTGGACCGGGTAGGGTCTCCCCATGGTCTCACTGTCCGTCAACTGTTGTTTTGTTATTTAAATACATTCTAGTTGCAACTGCTAGTAGTTTGGCTATCTGGATGTAGATTCCAGTTACTATAGTTCTAGTTTGAAAGTCCAACTCTGTAAATAAATTTGAGGGTTTGCAACTCGAGTATGTTTCCAGGGTTTGTTCCCGAGTACTCGGCCTTCACTATATTGTTGTCTAGTTGATTTTATTAATATAAGATATACGAGAATTCTGAACCCAACTCTCTATTCATTTTGTATTTGAATCTTAACTTATCTTAGTTGGTTTTTCAGCTTGTTTACTAAGTGCCTGTAGACTTAATAGCGAATTTTACTTCTATGAAAAGAAAGATAGTCTCGCATATGAATTAGTGGACTTGTTGCCTAGTTATGTGCGCAGTCTTCGCGTTTCAAGGTCCTATGTGTAGTGGTTGTGAAACCCTCTATTCAGCTGCTTGTGCTTTTGTTCAGTTTTGGGTCACTGTCAGCAATGCTCTTGGGTTCCCGTCGCTCGCATTTATTGTCTTTGCCCAGCATCATGGTCTGTCACAACATTCATTCAACATATCAATGTTTTCTCTTACATTTTGAAATGTAATCAATGTTTTATTTGGAATTGCACTCAATGAATTCAGTTAGAAATGTGAAAAGAACTAGTTGCACATGGAAATCAGATTGTTATCAAATAATAATTCTTTAATGTTTTGTTGCTCTTCTATTATGGTGGGAATCAACCCTACAATGATTTTCCTGTCTTCTTTTATATAACTTGTTAAACAGTTTTAGAAAACTGTTAACAGTTATATACAATTATTCCAAAAACTACGAATTTTTCATGTATCGAAATTCTAAGATTAATTGAAAGGGAAAACAGAGTTTTTATTTTTTCAGTAATTAAATAAAACAAAACCCTCAATGGAAAGACAAAACAAAACTGAAACTGATGTAATTTGGAAATAAAAACAAACAATTTAGGTACGATGACCTGTCAACCAACCAACATGTAACCTGTAAGACAAACACCTGTCTTCTTGTTTAGCCTGAATTGGATGCTCCTGCATCAGGCTCGCAGGGTAACAAAAAGTCATGGCTTCGTTCCATGAGTTCCTCAACAGAATAGCCTCCTCGCTGTATCTGTGTGGCGTCCAGCCATGAACTGTCCTCAATGGGACAGTTCCTCCACTTGACAAGGTACTGAAGGTACTCCTTCCTACGAGTGTGTTTGGCCACCTGTGCGTTGAGAATTATCGCGATCTGAAGTGGTTGAACCGTAGGCATTTGCCTCATCCAAGAACCATCTTCAACCTAGGTGTCCCGTTTTGGCCATGCTACACTATCATCTTCAGGACTGGAAGTAAATGGAAACAGATCTGCCACATTGAAGATGGGTGATATGCCTATCCCTAGTGGCAGCTGTAATTCATAACCATTGGAAGATAATTTGCGAAGAATTTTGCAGGGGCCAATCTTCTTGTATTTCAGCTTATTATATTCACCCCTAGGAAAACGTTCTTTGTGTAAATGAGCAAGGACTTCATCCCCTTCATTAAATTGTACTTCTCGCTGCTTTAAATCTACATGTTGTTTATATCTCTCACTATTGTCCTACAATTTCGATTTTACCTTCTCGTGTAAGTCGTTCATTGCCTTGGCGAAATCTTCCCCATCAGCGATCCTCCTTTCTAATTTTCCCAGATCATGTAGCTCATACACTATGTGAGGATGCATGCGATACAAAATCTGAAAAGGACTATAACCCATGTTGTGATTTGGTGAATCGTTATAAGAGAATTCTTCTTGAGCAAGCACACAATCCCACATCTGTGAGTTCTCTCCAACCAAACCTCATAGCAGGTTCCCCAAGCTCCTATTCACCACCTCCATTTGCCCATCAGTTTGTGGGTGATATGTGGAGCTGAAATTCAACTGAGTGTCCAATTTCTTCCACAGGGTGTGCCAAAAGTGCCCTGTAAATTTCACATCCCTGTCCAAGATAATGGACCTCAGTAAACCATGCAACCTGATGATTTTCGTGAAAAACAAGTGTGCTACGTGAGTGGCATCACTAGTTTTTTGACAAGGAATAAAATGCGCCATTTTTGAAAACCGATCTACTACCACCATCACCGAGTCAAAACCACGTTGCGTTCTTGGTAGACCCAAGACAAAATCCAAGCTCATTGAGTCCCAGGGTCTGCTTCGAATAGGCAGTGGCATGTAGAGTCCTGCATTTTGGTTGTGTCCCTTCACCAATTAGCACACTTTACACCTAGTCACATATCGCTACACATCCCGTTGCATCTTTGGCCAGCAATAAAAGTGCCCTACCTATTATAATCTTTTGTCTAAGCCGAAATGTCCAGTTAGACCTCCACTGTGCTTCTCCCGAATGATATTCTCTCTCATCGAACATTCGGGAATGCATAATTGTCCTCCTTTAAACAATAGTTTCTCCTGTAAATTATAGTCCAAACATGGACTATAGTCTCTCAGCAAAGGATTCTGACAGGCTTCATAAGCCTCTTTGAAGTCTGCGTTACTATAGTACAAGTCTTTCAAATGCTCAAAACCCAACACTTTTATCGTACTCTCCTGCAAGAGCAACAGCGTTCTGCTCAACGCATCTGCCACCTTGTTGGCCTTCCCGCTAATGTGTTTCAACGCAAAAGTGAAACTTTGTAAATATTTGACCCACTTGGCATCCTTGTTATTTAGTTTATCCTGTTGCATCACATATTGTAGTGCAGAATTATCAGATAATAAAACAAACTCACTCCCCAACAGATAGTGTCTCTAATGCTTCAGTGCTTGGATGACAACATAGAACTCTTTGTCATAAGATGAATACTTCTGCCTACTCCCATTCAACTTCTCACTGAAAAACACAATAGATTTGTCTTCCTGACTAAGTACAACTCCAATGGCAGTACCACTTGCATCACAGTGAACTTGGAAAATCTTGTTAAAATCTAGCAATCTGAGGATTGGTCTTTCTGTAATCTTGTTCTTCAGTAGATGAAATCTTTTCTCTACTGCCTCTATCCAACAAAAAGGCTGACTTGCCTTCTTTATAGTGTCCAACATAGGTGCACAGATCTCACTGAAATACCTTATAATTTACGATAAAAACTTGCCAACCCATGAAAACTACGTACCTCAAACAGACTTTTTGGGGATGGCCAATTAATGATTGTTGCAATATTTTCTAGGTCCATCTTCAACTTGTTCTCTGCAATCACAAAACCCAGATAAACTAGTTCTCTTTGAAGAAAAGTATATTTTTTAATTTATCAACAACTTATTGTGCTGTAATTTCTCCAACACACTTCGAACATGTCATAAGTGTTCCTCTTTAGTCCTGCTGAAAATTAATATATCATCAAGGTACACTATCATAAACTTTCCAATGAACTCTTTGAGCATTTCATTCATCTATTGCATAAAGTTACTAGGGGAATTACTTAATTCGAATGGCGTTACCAGCCACTCATATAGCCATTCATTAGTCTTGAAGGTTGTCTTCCATTCATCCCCTTCCCTGATCCGAATCCAGTGGTAACTGCTCTTCAGATCAATCTTTGAGAAGTATGCTGCCCCACTCAAGAAGTCCATCATATCGTCCATCCATGACAGTGGAAACCTGTACTTGATGGTAATCTTGTTGATGGCCCTTGAATCTTTGCACATTCGCCATTCTCCTCCTTTCTTGGGAGCGAGAGCTGTCGGAACTGCATAGGGGCTCAAACTCTCCCTTATCAGCTCTTTATCCAGCAATTACTGCACCTATTTTCTAATCTCCTGATTATCTTTGGGGATCATCCGGTATGCTACCTTGTTCGGTAGACTTGCTCCAGGAATAAAGTCAATATGATGACTGATACTCCTCTTAGGAGGCAGTTTATCTAGTAGATTGTCCACTACAATATCACTAAACTCCTGCAACATATCCTAAATTTCGGCTGGTAAATCTAAAATTTCAATGTGTAGTAACACTGTCTTTGGCCTACTTACTACTGCATAATTCACTTTGTTGTCTTCGATCTGCTTTAAGAATTCCTTTCCTCCCACAAGTAGTGCTTTTACTCCACTCGTTTCTATCGTCTCTTCCTCCTTGATGGGCACAAGTGTGTGCTTAATCCCATATTTGACAAACTTGTAACTATTTGTTTGCCCATCATGTACTACCTTCTGATCATACTACCATGGCCTTCCTAGCAGTATATGACATACATCCATTAGCATAATATCACAAACAACCTTGTCCTTATACTTGCCAATATGGAAGTCAACTTCACATTGTTCGTCAACCAACAGCTGATGGTCATTCTACAACCACGATACCTTATAGGGAGTGGGATGCTTCAGCCGCTTCAAACCCAACTTCTCTATCATCTCTGTGGCAACTAGATTATCCATGCTCCCACTATCAATAATCAGCTTACAACATTTTCCGTGCAACTTACAAACTGTTTGGAACAATGCCTTCCTTTGAGTGTGTTCAGTTGTCTCTTTTTCTTGTTTCAACAACACTTTATTTAGGACTAAGGCTTCCCCTGTTTCTGGCACATTTTCTGCTTGCTGGGGGGTGCCTCTACTTCCTCCTGCTGTGCAACATACGCTCCACTGTGACCACCTTATTCCGCTTCCGGACACTCAAAAGACCTATGCGCCCACTTGTGGCACCTGTAGCACTGATAAGCAGTTCCTCTGCCTCAGCCATTTCCTCTTCCTCTCTGATATGGCCTTCCACCTCTAGTTATGTCTTCTTTCATTACTGTCCCTGAAGTTTTGGAGCTGCTGCCCTCTTTACTATTACTGGCAGTTCGTCCTCTACCATAGGACTGTCCTCTTCCTCTGTCGGTTCCTCGTCCTATTCTAGCATTTTGTTTTCTGGCGATCTCCTCCTCTACCTTCATGGCACTTTGGTAGGCTTCCTCTATGTTTTTTGGGGAAAGAATGCTTATCTCATCCAATATTTCCAATCTTAGGCCATTTACATACCTTGGTTTTTTCTCTAGGGTGTCCTCCATCTAACCAGCCCTTAAATTTATCCGGTAGAATTCTTCAGTATATTCTCTCACTGTCATCCCTTTTTTCCGCAGATTCTACACTTGCTGATGCAGTGCAATCTAGTAATCTTTGGGTAAAAATTTGCCGTTCATCTTGGCCACCATTCTTGGCCATTTCTTTATTGGAAACTTGTTCATAGTCCTTCTTTATTCTTAGACATTATCCCACCAGAAGGTTGCATGCCCTTTCAACTTAGTTATAGTGAACTTAACTCTCTGATCTTCACTGACCTTTTCACATTCAAAATATTTTCCCAATTCGCTGATCAAGTCCAACAGAAATCCTATGGACAAATTGCCATTGTAATTTGGAATTTCTAGCGTAGGCTTGCTGCTAGCCAATAGGACCAATCTCAACAATCTAATTTCTGGTCCTTCTTCATTCGTTCCTTTTGTTGCAACTATAGCTTCTTCGTCACTGTCATCTCCTACCTCTGGATACCTTCTACTCCCTGCTTCAACTACCTCCAAACGAGCAGTAAGGATTCTAATTTCCTCCCGCAATCCTTCCTCTACTACTTGCTGAGCACCTCTTCCATGTCTTTGTCTTCTAACTTCCATTTCTTAGGAAATCTCCAAAAAATCTTCTTTGATACCAAAATTTGGTGGCCCAGCCCTCTCGCTGACTTGGATAGTATAATAGGTTTGATTGTTTACAATTGTTAATACTCTAATTACTTATCATTTTTCAATGGTACTTGAGGAGATGGGTCTACATGTGACCACCTACGTTTAGCTTGCTGGAATAGGACACCTGTCCCTTCCTCGTTTTTCATCCTCCCACTCAATGTGTAACCCTAGACCCTACTTGGCTTAGTAATTTTTTATTTGGTAAGGAGGTGGCTCTGTGTGACTATATTTTGCTTGATTTCTCCCAAGGGTTATGAGCTCGTCATTCTGGTTCAATGCTGGTCCTCCAGACTGTAACCTATTCAATGGTACGTTCTGGATGATCTGTTACACTCTTTGATGGATTCTCTGTTTGTTTTTTGGTCGGTTGATAGCTCTCTTGTCGTTTTCCAATGCTTTGCAACTATAAGTGATAGTCACTATAACTCTGTAGCTTTACTCTTCACTGATAGTTGTTAAGACTCAAGCATTCCTAGCTATGATTGTGGTTTGTTGGCTTTACTATTCACCTTGTTTTGTTGTTTGTTTGTGCACTCAGGTAGCGGCCATGAGGTGACCCTACTCTCGGCCTTGGTTCGTCGATTATTCATGTATGTTTTCCTTTTGAGCTTCAATGCTTTTTCACTTCTCCTTCTGTTACTAACAGTTGCAACCCCTTATGGTTAGGGTCACTTACACTTTTGCTACCTTTTGCGATTTCTTCTCCAACGTTTTCAAACCCTTCCTTCCTAGTAAGTAAAGCTTCTTTTAAGTATCCCTCTTCTTGTTTCTTCTCCACATGGGCTTCAAATTGTTATCTAATCCTTTTACTGTTGGTGTCTAGAGGTGGAGGGCAATCATTGGACACTAGTCTCGGTTCCTTTGGCACTCCACTGGACCAGGTAGGGTTTCTCCACGGTCTCACTGTCTGTTGACTGTTGTTTGTTATTTAAATACATTCTGGTTGCAATCGATAGTAGTTTGGTTGTCTGGATGTAGATTCCAGTTACTGTAGTTCTAGGTTGAAAGTCCAAGTCTGTAAATAAATTTGAGGGTTTGCAACTCGAGTATGTTTCCAGGGTTTATTCCCAGGTAGTTGGCCTCCACTGTATCGCTGTTTGGTTGAATTTATGTCTACAATATATACGGGAATTCTAAACCCAACTCTCTGTTCGCTTTGTGTTTGAATCTTAACTTATCTTACTTGGTTTCTAGGCTTGTTTACTAAGTGCCTATAGAATTAATAGCGAATTTTACTTCTATGAAAAGAAAGATAGTCTTGCATATGAATTAGTGGACTTGTTACCTAGTTATTTGCGCAGTGTTCATGTTTCTAGGTCCGGTGTGTAGTGGTTGTGAAACCCTTTGTTCTACTACTTGTGCTTTTGTTCAGTTTTGGGTCACTGTTAGCAATGATCTCAGGTTCCCGTCGCTCGCTCTTGTTGTCTTTGCCCGGCCTCATGTTCTGTCACAACATTCATTCAACATACAATTTTTTTCTCTTGCATTTTGAAATGTTATCAGTGTTTTTTTTGGAATTTCACTCAATGAATTCAGTTAGAAATAGGAAAAGAACTAGTTGCACATGGAAACTGGATTGCTGTAGAATAATAATTCTTTAATGCTTTTTTGCTCTTCTATTATGGTGGGAATCAACCCTACAATGATTTCCATGTCTTCTTTTATATGACTTGTTAAACAGTTTTAGAAAACTGTTAACAATTACATACAGTTATTCCAGAAACTGTCAATTTTCGTGTATCTAAACTCTAAGATTTAATAAAAAGGAAAACAAAGTTTGTTTTTTTTTTTTTTTTTTTTTTTTTTTTTTTTTTTTTTTGTAATTAAATAACATAAAACCCCTCAATGGAAAGACAAACAAAACTAAAACTGATGTAATTTGGAAATAAAAACAAACAATTTAGGTACGATGACCTGTCAGCCAACCAACCTGTAACCTGTAAGACAGACACATGTCTTCTTGTTTACCCTCAGTTGGATGCTCCTGCATCACAAAAGCCTTACCGCACTTAAATTACATAATCTACAAACTTATTATAATTCCAAATTGAATAAATTCATGTAGTAGTATTTCCATTGGTAGAAGTTATTGTGAGATTTAGGATAATATTGAACTAAAAGTATGAAAGGTCAAAACATAGAAAAGTCCTCGAGAAAAAGAAAAGAAAAATATATATAAGCCAAAACAAAGAAGAAAAATCCTTACGCCACTGAAATTAAATAATTTACAAACTTATTATAATTCCAACAAATTTCAAATTGAATAAATTCCTGTAGAACTATTTCCATTAGCAGAAGTTATTATCAGATTTAGTTTAAGATTGAACGAAAAGTATGAAAAGCCAAAACATAGAAAATTCCTCCAGAATAAGCAAAGAAAAAGATATATAAACCAAAACATAGAAAATCCCAGAATAAGCAAACAAACAAAGATCTATAAGACTATTTAGGTGAGAGAGATAAAATTCAATACTAAATTTACTTTTTAATTTTAAGTGTTTTTTAAATATTACCAAAATTACTTTTTTCATATGAAAATGAAAATTTAATGCTCACATCAAATATTTTTATTAAGTAAAGTTGTCCAGATTTTAAAATCTTATCTTGAATAAAAATGTCACGCACAACACAAGTCAACATTATTATAATCTATATAGTAATCCTATGTGAAGTTGTGTACACCTCAAAGAAAAATGATATCTTCAAGCCAAACTCATATACCACATTAATTCAATAATATTATAATTTATATAGTAAGGATATGAATTTAATATGACACTTTGCTTACAGTTTATATATAAATGATATATATAGAGGGAATTCAATAAGAGAATTATTATTTTATTTTTTTCACGTAATTTTTTTAGATAGAATGAAATTATTATTCTTTCTTAGAAGGTTAGGATACATCAACCTTTAATATGGCAAGATTTTTTCCCAAATAGTTTCGAATTGCTGACCTTTACATCATGGAGTGTCCTAACAACATGCCCCATCACCATAAATTTATGCCTCGTTGGCAATTGCAATGAGTATTTTTAAATTCAAATACAATACATAATTATTTTAAGATATAACCAAAATGTCCAGTTAAAAAATAAAGAAAAAACAAAACTAGAAAACTATTGAAAACCTCCTACCACAAAGTTTGTCATAAAAGAAATATAACTTACAAGAATGTTTTTCTATAAGTATTATTTTATGGATATTACTCCAATGTTCAATTAAAATAAAAATAAAAAATGTTGGTGGGAAAATTTCCCTGAGGTAAGGGTTGACAACCTCAATAGAGCATAACAAGAAAATCAACAAGAAGCAGTCAAGCAAGCATGCCAAACGTGTGAATTATTAAATGTGGATTTTGAATCTTACCTAGAGGTCCTATGTTTGATGATGATCCCGTAGGGTCCAAACCCTATGCTTCCTCCAGAATCGAGCAGGCCCGCAAATCAATTCATAGAAGCATATACATCATATGTAATTGAATGTGCATACATAAAAGATACATTAGATCATCATATATAAACATATACATTGTGATTTTTGAGGTAATAACATATTAGGAACAAGACATAAGCTTCTTTATTGATAATGAACAATAGGTACATGAGAGGTAAAACTTGAACCAAGCTAAAGCACTGAATAAAACCTTCCTCTAGATCCATCCAGCTTAAGCAACGAAGACAACCCCTCTAATAAATGTAAGGATTTGTTGTAAAGATGATGAACATCTATGCAAAGGAAACCAGGGTTTCCATAGAGACACAGAGTGCAAGAGGCACTTTAAAGTCAAACTTGATATGGGAGAAAAATGGGTATAATGTCAATATCCCTTTTCTTATGTCCTTTAGGCCTACGCCATGTGTGTATATATACCATCTAAAATTAGTTAATTCAGTTGTGCTACGGGCTCCTATAGGTGGGCTCTTGCTAAAACTCGTGAAGCCCACCCAAAAAAATAACATATTATTTTTTTTTTTCATATTCAAAAATGTATACGTGGGTATGTTGTTATAGAACCCATGTATGTACTCACTTCTGAATGGGAAGATTCACGTATGGAATTTGAAATTTTTTTTTTAATATAAGATCAAGTGTGCATGGGAAAAGGTTTCCCAAGGCCATAAAAGAGCATCAATTCTACAGGAGTGCTAAATGATGCCATAACATATGCCCCCTAATATATGAGGTCAGAAGGCGTACATGATGCCCGAAATATATTAATTGTATATAAAGAGAAGTCATCCAAAAACCCGAGAGGAGTGTTATAGGAATAATACACCATAAGGTCTACGTTGAGAACCCTAAGAGATCGAAGGGCATACACCAAAAAGAAGAAAGAAAACAAGCAGTCCTAATGATTAAACTACTAAAGTGGGAAGAAGAGATAGTACTCGAAGGTCCTAGGTCTGAGGTTGTTCCCGTAGAGTCCAAATTCTCTGCTTCCTCCAATGCTTCGAAACCTTCAACTTATTCAAGAAAAGCATATATACTAGCAGTAGTTCAAAGCATGTTCTAGATATGAATGTTAAATCATATAAGCATATAGGTATAAAAAATCAAAATCATACATAAGTATATCATAACATGAATTAAAGAATTAAAATCATAACATCAGGAACAAGAAAAAACTTGTTTATTGATGGTTGCAAAAGAATGTGGAAGAATACAACCTAAGTTGTCCAAGGCTCCAAGTGAAACCTTCCTCCGGATCTGTCCAACCTAAGCCTCAACAATCCTCTTTCAAATGCATATAAATGGGTGCCATATAAAGGATATTGACATCTCTATGAGGCAATAAAGGTTTCCTATAGCTGGGAGTGTAGGAGACACAGGGATAAATCAGACTTGATCAGGGACTAATTGGATATAATGTCAATATCCTATCTTTCTCCCTCCTTAGGCCTTCCCCATGAGGTGTATTTATAACACCTCAAAATAATTTTTTAAGTTGGGATAGAGTTAGGCCATGGGCTCTCGTAGGTAGGTTTTCGGTGTAACCCATAAACCCCACCCATAAAATAGGGATTTTATATTTTTTTCATGTTTTAAATTATATATATGGGTTGGGTATAGCTGGATCCACGTGTGCACACGATTTTGGAAGGGAAGAGTCACGTATGGAATTTAAAATAATGTTTTTTAGTAAATGGACCAAGTGTGAAGGGAAAGGGTTGCCCAAGGCCATGAATCAGAGCATCGAGTATATAAGGATGATAAGTGATGGTATAATAGATGCACCCTAATATATGAGGTTGGAAGGAGTACATGATGGTCGAAATGTATTAAGTATATAGAAATAACCATGCGAGGACATGGGAGGAGATCACAAGATTCCAGCCTACCAAACCAGTGGAAGAGATTAGAAAGAAATATCATGTCTAAGGCAGTCATACTCATTCGCAAAGATAATAAAGCATGTCTGCATATCAACTGTATATCAAATCCAATATGTATACTAGCACAATGGAAACTGAAAAATACATAGTGGATCATCTGATCATAGCCGCAAAGTACATATCAAGGCCATGTCATAATATCACATATAAAATAACTGATCAATAATGTTGGATTAGATATCTCATCATTGATGTCACATAATTGATCCTCAAATTACCAAGTGAAAAAGTGGAATAATGGTACTACATGTAACTCAAGTGCCAACATATAATATGCTATTGTTTGGAACTACAAGATATAAGGTGGATGGTGTCACTGGTAGAAATTGGAGAAGCTTACAAGTGAACTAGGAAATGATGATGCAACCTAAGGTCTTCAGCAACTTCCATGGTACATTTCTACACTATGGGAATAAATGAGCTGAAGTCGACCATGTGAGAAATTTTTTGATTACTGGTCATTGATGTATACCATTAACAAACGTGAGACAAATCCCCGATAATGATGATGAGAGTCAAGGTACCCTAGTACAATCTAACAAGTGTGAATAAATGAGTTGAATTCGAACACTTGAGAGAATTTATCAATAAGGAGACATTGATATATTCTCACTGTCGAAAGCAAAGGAGTCTCCCACTGAAGACTGCAAACCCTAAGGTACTGAAACAGGGCTCTACACATTATTCTAAGAGTAATTTGTTGGAGTTGATGGGAAAATATCTACTGGAAGGAATGGATTAAGGCATTCCACATCAATCCAGTGCGAGTGTAACGCGTAGGCCACTAATTTATAATGAATGAGGTGAAGAAAGATGAAGCAACCATACCAAAGCACATTGCTATCATACACAAGATGTGGCTAGCACATGGCATAAACCCTCTAAACCAACCAATAATGGAAGATGACATAGATGTGAGGAATCCACCAATAGGGTCAAATGGAAACCAAGGTACTACACCAATCCCAATGTGTGATAATGTAAGCTGGCGTTGAACATAAGGGAAACCACTGAGTCAAAGACCCATGATACTGATTGATGTTGAGCACAAGGTCACATATCAATGATGAAAATAGGGCTAGGGTGCAGCTCTAGGCCTACTCTTAGAGAAATCTGTCAAAATTGATAAGAGCAGAACCACCAGCAAGAGTCAATGGAGAGCTTCTTAACTAGCATGAGAAAAGGACCAAATAGCTGATGTGATAGTGAACATAACTATGATAGATCCGGTATGACCAACTGCAAATGATTCAAGAGACACCAAAGAAAGGCCAACTCAGGTTTACTTCCCTTGAACAAAAGCATGACTCAAATGTGACCATATGGCAACACATGAGAAATTTGTATAAATTTGTGATGCAGGAGGCACAAACCAACTCTCCATATGATTGGAAGAGATAACCAACTAGAGAAGTACTGACTCAATGAAAAGTTATGGCTCTCCTAAGTCAAACTAAAGCCCATCCTAACAGAGGAAATTCTTTCTTTAAGTGCTTTATTCAAGAGCAAAACAACTAACTCTTGCTTCCATCAATTATGGAAGTAAAGTCTCATTCCCACTCTTTTTGGAATCTATATATATATATATATATATATATATATATATATATATATATATATATATATATATAATATATATATATAGATATATAGATATATTTGTATTTTTCATATTTTAAAATCCTAGAAAAGAATAAAAGAATGCCTATGGTACAATGGAAAGAATGGGTGTCCAAATACAAATGCGGTAGTTCCTGGGAGGGGAACATTCCTATGCTTAATGCAAGGTGATGAAACTGGTCAATGACACTTAAAAGAATGTTCTTTCCATGGGCATAAGGTGGCAAGTTGTAGAGGCTAAGTGATTGCAAGGGTGATTTTGCACAAAGACATGGTCAAAAAGTGGCTTATACATGATTCCAAGTGAAGCCTACTTAAGGCAAAAAGGTACAAATAGTCAACATGCAATACAATAGTACAACTCAACATGTGGGAGACTCTAGGATATAAATCCACAAAGATAGCGAAGGATAAGCATAATGAAGCTTCATCACAAAAGTCATGGCAGGACTAAAGAGGACTTAGGAGCCTACTAAATATTTGCATCATGGGCAACATATGCTAGTGAGGATATAACTAGGAAGCCCATATAAAGGATGGATTTACCATCATGTCATGATTTTATAAGTCAATGTGTCAAAATGGTTTAAGAATCATAACACAATGGGGTCGACGCTATGGCAACATATCGAAGTATGGAGGATAGAATGCATAATGCAACAAAAAAAGTGATCTTCGCTAACCTATACACCAGTGAAAAAAATGATACTTGCCCTGATGGGTCAACGATCATGGAATCAAAGTGGTAGAAAACATCTCAAAGTGTCCAATTTAACCTGATAAACAACCTATCCAAGCACTCGAAGCCAAAAGCTCAGAACATTTATAAAATTTAAAAATAAAACAAAAACTTTGCAAAAGTGGCTTTTCTAAAGTTTTTGAAATTACAACTTATAAATAGACCTTTTTACTTATCAAAACTAATTTGTGTTTTGAATAATTGAGTGTAAGAGCTCTGGAGAAAAAACAGGCAACAACAATCCACCAAATGTCTCAGCCAGAACAACCATCAATATTCTCGATAATCTCGTAATTCAATCTTTTAATTAATTTTTGTATATTTCAAGTATTTTTTCAAGAATTTTACCGTAAAAGATTTATTTTTATATTTTTATTCTGCACGTACACAACTTATGTATATCGAAGTCACATATCATTAATCTCTATAAATGACAATGTATAAAGAGAATCATCGTGTGTGCAGTAAAAAAATTTAAATCAAGGATTTTAATGGATGAAATGCTTGAAATGCTTGAAACTACAATATGAAAATTATTGGAAGGAAAGAGAGCACAGTATAGTAGATAATGAAGTGATGAATGATCCACTAGCACTAAATTCACTGCAAGGATGTGGATTGTTGAAGTTTTTCAAAATGCAAAATACGAAAACCAACAAAATGTTGTTAGAAATGCTCATTAATTACTGGGATCCAGATGAAAATGCTTTCATGATGGATCAGATGCCCCTATGAATCAAATTAGAATACATCTACTTCATAACTGGACTTTCCCGAAGGGGAGAGCTAGTCAATTTGCAAGGGAAGGCCCAAGGAAGCCTCAGTGTGGATGATTACATTTGCATCTATTTCACCAGAAACAATGAGAAGGTAGGGACGTAGATCCCAATCAATAATGTGCAAAGTCTACCCCTCAGAATTCTCCTTTTTACCATTGTGAGGGTAGTAAGATCAACTTCAATGCACCAAGCACTGTGTGTTACAATGAGCCAAACGGTAGACTACATCACCATAGCTTTTGATTGGTGCACTACCCTCCTGACCAATCTAAAAAAGCAACTTACCTCTATTTAGAAGAGTAATACCAAACACTTTTGGTATGGTACTTCCCTTTGAAATTTCTTCTTTAAGGGACTACCGAGACTTTGACTGAAAGTGATGTCCACCATTAGCAGCCCAAGAGATCCACCGATAGGTAGATGGGTTGACTTAATGAAGAAAATGTTGGTTGGTGAGGTCCCTAGAAGGACATTTGATGATGAGTTTTTCCTTTCGTAGGAACAACAAATCCTTGTCATCAAGGACTACCCCTATGAAAGCATGGATTTCAAAGTGGATCCAGATCTAGTGCTTCCACACGGCGCTGCATGGGGTGCCATTGGTAAAATTCTTATTAATTTTTAATTTTAATTGATTTTTTTGGATTTAAAAATTATGAATTGAAATTATTTTTGATGAGAAAAAAATTCTTACAAAATTGTTTGATCATGATAAAAATGTCGGACCGGTAAGTCTTGAGGGTCTACCTAGGCATAGGAATTATGGAAGAGATGCAGAGAGTGCCTCAACTGAGACTAAGAGTCCTCCATATGGTACAAAGGAACTTGGAGAGATTGACTCACTAGGTACCTATGGGAGCGTTAGAGGATCCACCAAAGGCTATCCAGAGATTCATGGTAGGAGTACCACGACATTAGGTGTGGCTTTTCCGACGGGTGGCTACTGACATCATCTTCTTCCAAGATTCACACCTTGAGAAGGACCCATATATATAGATTAGAAATATCCTGATATTTTTGACAAACACGATTGGGCTTAAGCCCTAATTTTGTAGGACATTTTGTCTTGATTTTTTATAATATTTTGAACATGAAACTTCTATCTATATACACATGGTTTCATGATGTGATGACCATATATACATATGATTTTTGATTATTTTTTATTTTTAATGTGATGAATGATTAATATGCCAATATAATTCATGGTTAGCTATGGAATCAACAAATGAGTTTTCTAATCAATGAATATGAATAAATATGACAAAATTGAATTTTATTTGTAATAAATGCACCCTTACAAATTGGCGATATAAATAAGTATCTCTCACATGATATATGTTGTTTAACTGAGAAACAACTAGTTGTGAATCCAAGTATATCACTAACAAATCAATACCACGAGATATTTCTTAGATAGTAAGTTAAAAACAACATTATATTCAACAACATTGTTTGAAGTAGGGTTGATACATATGCCTCTTGAAACCAACAACTGACCATATGGATAGTAAATCACCCAAGCCGCAGAAGCCAAATTCTGGGTATGTCGACTATCACCATCGACGAACCCTAGATATACCAGATCATCCATCAATACTTGTTGAAGAAGATCAAAGATATCAATATCACTATGAAACATATAGACAACTATTCACAAATATATACAATATCTACAACCAACCAAATGCTAGGCAGAAGCCTAGGCATAATACTTTTTAAGATAGAGCCCATTTTGGGGCTCCACCAGCTCGTTTCCATAAAAATCAACCAATTCGTAAGCTACTTTCTTCAATACCTTTTTAACGATAAAAGGACCGCACCACATGGGTTTGAAATCTCCTGCCCCTAAGGCATCATTGTTTTTGTCATAGACCACACCAAAGTCACCTTCATAGAAAAACATAGAACGAACAACCTTATCATATTCGATCTTCACTCTCTTTTTATGAGCTTTGTTGACTGTGGTTGCATCTTGAAGTTGCTCGTCAAGACGTTCCAAATAAATGATGCATTCTTCAAGACTGGAAGTGTTTGGAAGAAGTTCTACACCTATTTATTTAAGAGAAGGAATTTCACATTCTGCAAGGAAGATCAATTCCAAACTATAAAATAGTTGAAAACGAGTGAAATCCGTAGTGGTATTAACCAACACCACATATGCCCAAAGTGCAGGATATAACATAATATGCCAATTGGATCAAGCTTTATTAATTTTCCTTTGTAGGGTAACTTTCAAGGATTTATTCATGGCTTCCACCTGACGATTGGCCTAAGGATAGTAAGGAGATGAGTTCTCTTGTCAAAAACCCAACTTGAGAGCCAATTAAGTCGTCATCTCGTTCTGGAAATGAATGCCATGGTGAGTGGCAATCTCCTTTGGAATACTGAAACAAGAAATGACTTGGTTGAATAGAAGCAAAGCTGACATTCCATGATCATTCCGAAAAGTGGGCATAGCTTCGACCCACCTAGTAAAGTATTCCACTGCTACAATAATATACTTATGACCCTTTTTTGAAGGTTGGCTACAAGTTGTAAAATTAATGCCTCACTTTCTGAACAAATCGACGGTAATAACTGGAAAGAGCAGAGCTAGATGAGTGCACATTTTTGGAGTATAAACCTGACAAATATGGTACTATTTAATAGCTTCAACACAATCTTTGAAATCGAAGGCCAAATACCCTGCACTAAATATTTTTTGGGTTGTAGCAAGCCAAGATAGATGACCACCAGAAGCTCCATTGTGGCAATCATTAAACAGTAAATCAACTTCTTCTAAGTTTAAGCAACATCTACGGATTGAATCAACCCCGTGATGATATAAAGTGTCAACAATAATAACATAAATTTTAGCTAATTGACGCAATTTTCTTCGCCCATCCTTTAGAAAAGTGAGGGGAAAATTTAAAGTCTGAAGATATATTATAATATCTCTATACAAAAGATCTTATGAAGAAATAAGGAAAGGATGTTCATTAGCGAATGATTCACCATAAACTATTTCTTCTTCACAAGGAAACTCTAAGATTAATTCCATAAATACTAATGATTTCTTAGATTCAGATGACAAGAAATTGAGATCGAACTATTGTAAAATAACAATCCATTTGTTATATTTGTCCCCAATCACTCGCCTAGTAAGAATAAACTAAAATGGGTTGACAACCACTAAGACAAAAAAAATTCTAAGCAAAATATAGTGTCAAAGTCATTAGACAACATGAATAGTTTCCAATGCTAATTTCCCTACATGAGAGTATCATGATTCATGAACTACCAAGTCTTGGCTGAGATAATAAATCACGTGCTCATGGAGAGCATTGTCTTCTTGAGCGAGTGCCATACTGATGGTTGATTCTTCCACATCAAGATATAAGAGGAAATCCCTGCTATAATCAGGTGGACTCAGTAAAGGAGCAGAGGTCAATGATTTTTTCAAAGCATCAAATGAGTGCTGAACAAAATAATCCCATATAAATGGAACTCCTTTCTTCAACAATATCATAAATCCCTTTGTAATATCACCATAATTGACCATAAATCGCGTCAAGAAATTAGCTTTTCCTTGGAAACTTTGAAGTTGACAAATGGTATATGGGGGAGGCAATTGAAGTATGGCCTCAACCTTGAAAGGATATACACAAATCCCTTTTGTAGATACTATGAATCCCAATAACCGATCGGACATGACAGCGAAAACACATTTATTCATATTCAATCTGATTTTATAATAATGACATCGCTTAAGAACTAATCGAAGATGATGAGGATGATGAATTCTCTTGCGAGAACGAGAAACTAGGTCATCCAAATAAGCTTTGATGATATGTTTGATATCGTGGAAAGCATAGGACATGGCCCACTGAAAAGTCACTCCAACATTTTAAGGCTAAAAGACATTTTTTTGGATGGAAAAGTACCCCCGGGGTAGATAAAAGTTGTCTTATGCTAATCTTCATGACGGATAGTAATTTGAGTATAACTTGAGAAACCATTCATGAAGGAGAAAATCTCATTTCCCACATATTCATCAATAATCTAATCAATACAAGGTGTGGGGAAATTATCTTTTGGACAATCCTTATTTAGATCCCTAAATTCTATGCATAAGTGGATTGTTCCTTCTTTTTGATCGACTTGCACTGGATTCAAGACCCACTGAGTCAACATAATAGATTATATGAAACCCACCTTTAACATATTCTCAACGTCGGCTTTGATAGTTGTTGCTTTCCTAGGGTTTACCGACCGAAGATTTTTCTGTACAGGCTTCACATTTGCATAATTCTTAATCCCATGTTGGACTATTGATGGATCAATTCCAGGCATTTCCTCAATAGAACAAGTAAAAGCATCACATAGCTCTATGAAAATATTGGTATAAATTTGATTTTCTTTAGGGGAGCATTCAGCTCCGATGAAAACATTCTCAATTATACTAGGATTCCTGGATATGTTCACCATAATAGTTCTGAAATGAAAAACATGTTACCTTCAGAAAAATATGTGTTGGAGCCAAAGGATTTAAAATTGTGTGAACAACAGTTGATGAAGGGCTAGACAAACTTGATTCTACTTTATGCAAGTCTGGGAGAAAATATGGCCAATGATGCAAATTATCCCATGGTCTTTCTCTACCCATCATTGCTTCTAGGATTTCTAACTCAGATGGTAAAATAGTATCAAGGTAGTACATCTAATAAGTAGACTCAATAATTTGAGCTAGAGCCACATCTCCATCAAATCCTCTGGTGAAAGTGGAGTAGGATTAGAATCCGTAGTATTAACTATAAATTGATGACCAATTTCAGCTGCAGACATGGGATATGTTAGTCCACCCACTTTCCCTTCCCTTCTTCTATTGTTGTGGTAGAAGAGGGTAGGGGCCCAAGATCCGAGAAATAATGAGTTCTAAAGAACTATCTTTGAGAAGGGGCCTTGGATGATGAAATGGCATTTATTTGAGCAATAGAAGAAGGAAGATCAAAGGTAGCCATCAATGAGGAATACATTGTGACTCCTAAATTCTCAACAGGATGTTTGGAATTAATCAACAATGGAACAAAAGAATCAGAGAATGCATTGGATTCTTTTGTAGAATAATCCATCTGATCAACAGTTACAATTCTCCCTTCATGGGGAAAGCATAGGATGCGAAATAATGATGATAGAATGAAATCCATTTCATAAATCCAATTTCGTCCTAATAGAAGATTATATTCCAAATTTTCATAGACTATTTCCACCTCAATATTTACTACCTTTCCCCCAACATGGACGGGAAAGGATGGAATAATTCCATGTGATCTCTGAGAATGACGATCAAATGCAGTCAAGGGAGTAGGTGAAGGAACAACTTCAGGAGATCCGATAACTTTCCAACATGTAATCGACATGGCACATGTGAAAGCTCCCTCATCAACTATAGTTCAAAAGATCTTGATCATTTGATGTGTAGATTTAATCTAGAAATCCATTTGATGAGGTAGTCTCTTCTTAAAATTTGACATGTAAAATGTAACAATAAGAGGGTTTTTCAGATCTATAGCCTCGATTGCCGTGAGAAACACACTCCATTGTGATGGACATCACTAGAGTACCTCTAACATAGACATCACACAAGGAATTTGAGCCATATCTTCAACAATCGAATAGTTCTAGGCCACCCTGACATTATGGTTAATCGTCGAACGTCTTGCATATTTTTTAAACATCCAAGGTATAGGCTCAACTACGGGCCTCTCAATATGGAGGGGCAATGGAACATTGTGAGTGACCTTAGTCTTAGAAGATTCTGGTTCACCATAATCATATCATCTTGTAGAAACATCAACATGAGAACTCGTCATGGATACATTTGATGGATTTTCCCCTTTTTGGTTGCCCCCCATGGGGTTTCCAATATTATCATTCGAGCTAGAAAACATGTGTTTGCCTTGATAAAAAGGGTTAGTTAGAACCACCTGGGTGCTAGAAGAACCCTACTGCGCTAACAAGCAATGAGCATCCTTAATCTTAGGGAAAATATGAGTTAAATGGTCTCCATTGCACAATTTGCAAGGAAACCTAACTTTCTTTTTGGACTCCTTTTTACCTTCCCCATTATTATTACTGCTTTTGTTCACATTACCCTCTCCATCATTATCTTCCTTCTTACCATGTCCCTTTTTCTTCCCATCAGTTATTTGATTTCCTTTGGGGTTAGAATATTGGACAACGTTAATAGTTGAAGGTTGAGAAAGCATAGGCATTGACGACAATGCCTGAATTGAAGAAGCAACTTGTAAAGACAACTATTGTAATTGACTTAATAGGTTAGTTTTTTTGTTATCGATCAATCCGCCTATCCCATCAACATGGGGATTTTGCTTCAGTTTGGCTAAATTTATCTTGGATCGAGGAGCATCAGGCAAAATCTTTTCAAGATTCCGAGATTGAAAATATATAAGTTCTAACTCCTGGGCTCTAAATATAGCCTATTCTTCAGTGACTACCTCAAAGGGTGATACATCCTTAGGAATTTCTAGCTATAAATATTTTAAAAGCCATTTGAGAAGGAATTCATTAGCAATATAGGCTTTGATGAGCCTCTTCCTTCTTCGTCATTCCTGCATATGGTCAGAAATGTGAGTTGCCTTATCTTGTTGGAGACTAGCCAATATCTTAGTCCCAACATCATATCAAAATGGAAACCAAAAATGGTTAAAAAACATAGAAGCTAATTCACCGAATGAAGCAAAGGTAACCCCATTTAGTAGCATTTCCAGTTAAGGTGTGTTAGAACAATCTCAACCTGATTGAATTGTCAATTAGAGAGTTAAATGAACACCATAAATGGAATGTTGTTATATGGTCAGTGAGATCCTCTTGAGGATTTCCTTTGAATTTTGGAATATCCAATTGAATTTTGGGGGGAACTGGAGGGTAAGCCATATTATATCTGGTCAGATTGTTTCCCAATTTTGAGAGATCTAGCAAATTTAGTGTTTTCAAGAATGGTAAGCACAGAGGAGATTGATAATTCCACCCACTATGAGTAGGATTCCCAAAATTTTGAAAATAATATCCTAGATTTGTAGAGGAACCAATTTTCCAAGGGTTGTGCATAGAAGAACCTAAACCGTAAGGAAAACCTTGTGGTCCAGAAAAATTCAAATTTTGACCATTTCCTACCAAAAGCTTACCATATCCAGGAATATTTTCCCCAAGTTTAGTATTAAATGGAGAGGAGAGCCCTTGGTAAGGGTTCCATGCATTGGAAAAGGGAGAATAACCCTGAAAGGTACTTATGAAGAAGTGAGCCATGTTCCCCCGTTGAACAAAAGAAAACTAATTCTTGGCTCCTAAACCACTAAAAGGAAAACCCTAGAAAGAGGCTGAACCTCTAGCCATAAAATTCCTAGTTGTGGAAACAACGAATGGGATGGTTAGAGGAACCGAGGGAATTTCAATAGAAGGAATCCTAAAGGGGAAGGAACTAGTGTGGGAAGAAAAATCTTGGGTGTTGCCAATCAAATATGGAATGGAGGTAGAGCCAAATATTTCAGGACTAGGAGTGATAGTAGATATAACAATAGTACCTCCTCCTTGAACTCAAAGAGGATTATTCTCACTAGTAGCACTCATAGCTAGATTCATCCTCCTAGCAGTGGCCATCGAAGGAGAAGGATGATAAAAAAATGGGCTTTCCCACCTGTGAGTCAGGTTCCCAATGTATAAAAAATAGTCTGGATAATCTAGAGAAAGAGGTGAAGAAGGAGTCGAAGGGGACTCAAGAATCTCTTCAACCTCAACTTCATCTTCTAGCTGGAAAAGAACTCTAGAAAGGATTGGACGTTTCATCTCCAAATCACAACTTGCACTAGGCCAACCCTATGAAACTATATCAAGTCGAGGATCAATATTCGATGTATTTGCTGCTACAGATTGAAAATCAATAGTAGAATTTCTCCTACTCCTTTTAGAAGAAGGCTTGAAACTCGTAGGTGAGAGCCCATGAAGCCTCTTGGATCGACAAACTGGTCGATCAACCAATTTTAATTATTAAGAGCACATGTAAAGATTCAAAAATTATAAATCTATGGCAATCTAGATGCAATTAGCACTCACTAAAATGTCCCTAAAAATACAATCAATCAAGCTAATTTCAGGTATTTATGCTTTGGGTGATTAGGACTAGACACCAAAATACAAGAAACTGAAGTAAGGGACCTTTCGAAGATATTTTGCGATAATGACGGCCCACGCCTACTAGAGAAGGTAATAGAAACAGTTATGCTAACCTCTATTCAAAATCCTTTGTCGGTGCAAGTACCCAAGCTTTGCAAGCGCACCCTCTAGAAGTACTAATGAGTGTGATACAGTATCTACCTTAGGTGCCACGGGTATTCCCCCCACAATCACCTAGGTGGTGCCTAGGAGAGGCAACTAAGGTCTCCAGTTCGTATCAGAAGCTGAGTGGGAGAGTATATGGTGTAGTGGGAGAGTAGTGGGAGAGTATTCACTCACCCTCATGCTTAACTCCCAGAAGAGAACAACTTTCCCGATCAACTTCATGACACTACATATAACTCTTTTAATCAACTTCTATGTTTAAATTCAAAGTGGTCTTGCAGATTTTACTCTCCACACACCTCTTCCAAGGCCCTAAATGACCTAGAGTAGTTTATGTTACTATGACAAATCGAAAAATTGTAGCTCATTTTAATTTTAGCGCTTGAATTTAATGGTTTTTCTTGAATTTAGGGGTAAAATGGAAGTGAAACTTATGATGTTATCAATGAAAAAATAAATCAATCAAAAACCTGGCTACATGCATATGCAACTTTTTTTCTTCGATGAAAGATATTTCTACAAGGTTCTACAAATAAACTATGAAAGAAAAACATTTTTTCCCTTTTCAAGGCACATGCTCACACACTCAAAATCTTCAAAAGACTAAAAATGCTTACAGTGCAACTATCCTAATGCAAACTAAAATTATTAATGCAAGCTTCTAAGGATTACTCTTATAATGAGAAAATGTGTTTCTCAAAGAGATCAAGAGGCAAAAATTTGACAAAAGGAAGAACAAATTCAATCTCAAACCTTTTCAAAAATCAAGCAAATTCAATCTAAAGAAAACACTTCGAACTTTATCTAAATGATAAGAAGACCAAAAACAAAACCAAAAAGAAAAAGAAAGGAAACAAAATATGTTTCTATCTTCTTTCCTTTTAAGGAAACAAATAGTTCTCGAGAAAACAAAAGCTACTAATGACTTGAAGATCTAATTCAAGCATAAAAAACCTCAAATTTCAAAAGCCATAGGGATCATAGGCATGATATTACTTAAAGTGAAACGAGGCTAGAAACTCAAATAAAACGATCTAAAAAATGACATAAAAACTCCAACAAAAAGAAAGATTTCAAGAAGGCCAAGAGATCTTTTCAAGGTTACAAGGAGGACTTTCTCAAAAGCCAAGAAAAAACCAAAGATGTCAACTTTCAAGAAAGAAAGGCAAAGAAATGTAAAAGCTAGGTTATAACTGAATTGAGACCAATTCCCTATTCTAAAAGCTCAGAACGACCAAGAAATTCACTGGGCAGCCTTGATCCCAAACACAAAAATTAACACTTCACCAGAAATCAGACCCTAGGTTGACTAGGTTTTTCCACAAAGGGAGATAGGAAACTGAAAATCTCCGAGAAGCAAGACTCTCCTAGAAAATCAATGAGTAAACTGAGGCAAGAAAAATCAAGCAAAACCCTTTACCGGACTCAGCATTTGAAAAATTCATTCAAAACCAAGCATACACAACTGTGTAGTGATGGGTCTGTGTGTATACGCGACTGTTCTCAAGGAAACATGTGCATATATGTGTTTCTTTGGACAAAAGCACATGTATATGGGACTGTGTAAACTAAAACTCATGTATGAAAAGAAAAGTTAGCAAACAAAAAAAAAAAATTAGGATTGATTGAGAAGATCAGACTTTTTTCCCATATTACAAACAAGTCAAAGATACTAGAAAAACCAAGAAACCAAGCAAGAAGGCCCGGATCAAGAGAAATAACCCAAACTAGGAAATACAAGATTGTACTTCCCATTGGATTTGATAATTCTGTTACAGGAATACTAAACCCTAGGGTCTGGGTTGATAACCCCAACAGATCAAAGGGAATAGACCAAAAAGAAGAAAGCAAACAAGCAGTCCTAATGCTTAAACTACTAAAGTGGGAAGAAGAGATAGTACTTGAAGGTCCTACATTTGAGGTTATTCCCATAGGGTCCAAACCCTGAAATTCCTTCAATGCTTCGAAACCTGCAACTTATTCAAGAAAGGCGTACATACTAAGCATGTTCAAGATATAAATGTTAGATCATATAAGCATATATGTATAAAACCTGAAATCGTATCTAAGTAGATCATAACATGAATTCAATCATTAAGATAATAACATCAGGAGTAAGACATAGCTTCTTTATTGATGACTACAAAAAAATGTGGAAGAATAGAACCTAATTAGCCCACGACTTCAAGTGCAAACATCCTCCGGATCGGTCTAGTCCAAGCCTTAACAATCCTCTTTCAAATGCATACATATGGATGCCATATAAAGGAGATGGACATATCTATGATGAAACAAGGGTTTCCTATTGCTCAGAGTGCAGGAGGCACATGGATAAATTAGAATTGATTAGGGACAAGTTGGATATAATGTCAATATCCTATCTTTCTACCTCCTTAGGCCTTCCCCGTTAGGTGTATTTATATCACCTCAATATAGTTTTTTCAGTTGGGATACAATTAGGCCATGGGCTCCTGTAAGTAGGCTTCTGGTGTAACCTGTAAACGACGCCCATAAAATAGGAATTTTATATTTTTTTATATTTTAAATTATATACGTGGGTTGAGTATAGCTAGACCCACATGTGCACATGTTTTTGGAAGGGGAGAATCGCATATGGAATTTTAAATAATATTTTTTATTAAATGGACTAAGTCTGAAGGAAAAGGGTTGCCCAAGGCGATGGATTAGAGCGTCAAGTATATAAGGGTGATAAATGATTCTATAACAAGGCGATCACCAGATTCCAACTCATCGAATACCTGTGGAAGGAGTCAGAAAGAAAATTCATGTCTGAGGTTAGCATAGCCATCCTCAGAAGTAATAAAGCATGTCTACTGATCAAATATAAAGTGGATCTAGAATGTATACATAAGTGAAATGAAGGATTTGTAGAATACATAATGGATCATTAGACGATAACTACAAAAGAACACAACAAAGCTATGTCTCAATATCACATATAGAATAATATTTGATTACTGATGCAAGAAGATTGTCTAATCAATGATGTTGGATAACTGGTCCTCATAAAACTATCAAGTCATAAAGGTGGAGTAGTGGTATTGCATAAACTTGGGTGTCAAGATATAGGATGTTTCTATGAAGGACTGCAACATATAATGTGGAACATGTCATTAGTAGAAAATGGAAGGAGTTTTTAACTGAACCAAGATGCTGACACAACCCGAGGTTTTCACTGACTGCAAATGGTACATTTCTAGACTATTGGAATAAATGAGCTGAAGTCGACCATGTGAGAAATCGTTTGATTATTGATCATTGATGTATACCATTAACAAATGTGAGGCAACTCACCAATAATGATAATGAGTGTCAAGGTACCCTAACAAAATCTCATAAGTGAAAAATAAATGTGTTGAAGTCGAACACTTGAAAGAATCTATCAATCAGGAGACATTGATGTATTCTCACTATTAATAGCAAACGAGTCCGACACTAATAATTTCAAAGGCTAAGGTACTGAAAAAGGGACTCTATACCTTACTTCGATAGCAATGAGTCAATTTCGATTGGAAAAGATCCATTGGAAGGAAGGCATTAAGGCATCCAACATCAACCAACTCGATTGTAACCCACAGGCCAACAATTTGGAAGAACTCAGATGAAGAGAGCTGAAATAACCATTCCGAGGTACATTTATGATGTAAGCAAGAGGTAGCTAGTGCATGAGAGAAATCCTTTGAACTAATCAACAATGAAAGTTGAAACAAAGGAGAGCAATCCACCAATACGGTCAAATGGAAACCACGAATACGGTCAAATGGAAACCAAGGTACTTCACGAATCCCAATGTGTGATAATGTAAGCTGACGTAAAAAAAAGGGAAACCACTCAGTCAAAGACCCATGATACTGGTTGATGTTGAGCACAAGGTCACCTATAAATGATGTAAATAGGGCTAGGGTGCTACTCTATGTTTTCTCCAAGAGAAATTTGTCGAAGTTGATAAGAGGAAACTCACTAGTAATAAGTCAATGGGGACCTCCTTATGTGATAAAGAGTATAACTTGATATACCCTGTATGGTCGACAGAAATGAGTCAAGAGACATTGCAGAATGGCCAACAATATGTAACTTCCCTTGAAAAAACACGACTCAATGTGACTTTATGGCAACATAAAATAACTTTGTATGAGTTTGCAATGCGGGAAGGATTGAAAAACTCTCCATGTGATTAGAAGAGTGATCTAGATCTCTTTAGCTACCAAAATTATCCAAGATCTTTTACTTTTGTGATGTTAGGAGAGTTTCATATAAAAGAATATTGAGCAACCACATGTGCATGCCTTAGGAAAGATAAAACATAACAATAACCATCACATAAATGAACACAAACACATTGATAACAGAATTCATCGAGTCTGGGTTACATCTGCAGGCCCTAGTGTTAAGAGAGTGGAGTGCTGGAAAAAGTAACTATGTTTGGTACTCATTAATGTACTTGAGTCAGTATGTAATTTACTTGTAAAAATAATAAAGAAAATAATTTTTATTATTTTAACAAATATTTATTAAAGCATAGGTTTCATGCTTCAGTCATAATTATATTAGCTAAAGTCCCCATTTTGGAAATCCTAGGATTAATATTGAGTTTACAAAGCCATTGCACATTTGAAGAGAACCTTCTTGGGCCTTCAAATCATGTAAAAAATTTTTGTATCAAGTCAAATATGAATTATATGTCCTCCAAGTCATGTTGGCCTAAGGACCCCCATTAGACCTAATAGAAGCCTATCTATTGAAGGAGGTCAAATTCATTTGGAGTACTCACTCTCAAGCAAGTTCGATATATCAAGAGGAGCTACAAAAATGTGAAGTGTATTGCCAGGAGAATGAAAGAAGTGTGAGTTTGGGGCAGTCTCTAGAAAAGAAGAAAACTGAATTTTTGGTGCCTCTCTGTCTCTTTGTTTCGTGGTCTGGGCTAGGAGATGGAAGTCTCCTAAGATTTCATTGTTACTGTAAGCTACAAGTTGCCAGAAGCTACTACCTAGTCCAAGTTTGTAGAAGCGGCCGAAGGTCTTGGAGGTTGACATGTTGTGGACAGAACGTCTGGTCTTGGTCTAGGGTAAAGAGTCTCAAAGAATACTATTGAAAGGAAGGATTATGTTGATTTGGTTTTCCCCTTGAAGGGGGTTTTCCCTGGCATGCACTTATATCTTGTGTCTCTTGTTTTTTGATCTTCATATATGTATAATTGCTTGATGAAAGATAGGCTAATAAGGAAGTAAAATAAGTCAACACACTCAAAATTAATTATCAACAAAGGAGAGTCAAACCCTAATATAATTATTCATATTTTCCAAGATGGAGGTTGCTTCATTTAATGCTGCAAATGATGATGATGTACATGAAATGTTATTTGTCATTACAAAGAAAAATACCCTCAAAATGAGTAGCATATCTCTCCACAAGATGTTCTCCCTACAAGAACTCTCACTCAAATTGATCCTCCTTCAGCATGAAAAGCTAACAAGTTTCACATGATGTGGCACCAAGTATCCCTCAACATAATGGTAATCAAGGATTTAAACAATAACACCATCATCTCAACAGAATATAAGAAAAAAATGACATAATTGTATCATATACCTCCACTTCCGGTGATGGACAAAAAATGAAAAGCTCAACTACTGAAATGGACTGCACTAGTGAATTCTTGGTGATGAGTGGTGTAAAATCGACAATAACCTCATGTAATTCTTACACCGTAAAATTTTGGACCATTAGGAATCTTGAAGATTCCCCCAAAGATTCCTTCTTGAAGATGGCAATTTTTTTTTTTGCTTGGATGAAGATTTTGAGTAGATTATTATGCTCCTTGTAAAATCCTGAGAAAAATGGATATAAAGTTGACAACATTTTTCCTAGGTGAAAAATCAGCCTGCAAGGGAATCTTTAGGATTCCACAAGATTCTATAAAGATTCTTTGCTGCTCGACACCTGCATTTTTGCTACTCAGATGGAGATTATCACGGCACAGTTGGACTCCTAGTGAGAAAACATGCAAAAATGACTGTAAGCTTATCACATTCTGACACCGACATCTTTGGCCCTCTAAGGGAATCTTTTTGGCATCTCAAGATTCTCCACATTCATGGTTCTATTCCTCTCCTGAGGAAAGGTTTTTCCATCCGCCCTCCTGTTCACCCCCAGTCGAATGGAATGAATGGTTTATATGTATGTTTTGATGGCATAATTTACAAAGTGCTTGTTTGGCCGAACAGTGGGTGCGCTAATTATGGAGTGGGTGGTTGGGGGTTCCAACCCCATTGATCCCCATGCAACGTAGTATTTTTTTGTTGCCGCGTTTAACTTTAAACACCAATGGTTAATGTTATAGTTGGCAGCATATGTACATAACATAGCACTTGACACACACATTTGGCAAATTGTTAATGGTTTTGAGTTGGAATGATAATAAACCATTATAACAATTTGTGGCATGTTTTGTAACATTTAACCTAAAACCATTTAATTATATGTATACGTTGTTAATCATGGGTTGTGGCAGGATAGTGACCCACCAACCCGTTTTGGAGTTTTTTAATACAATATAAGATATCATGACCGGTGGGGTGGGTGGGTATAGATGGCCCAACCCTCCCTTTTTTTATATTATTTTTTCATTTTATATAACAAATTAGTTTTTTTCAACTTTGTCAAAAATAAGGGTCGCTAGGAAATTTAAATGTTTGAAAACTTCACCCATTCCAGTGACCAGATTTTTTGTGTTGGGTCTTAGTCAATTTGTTGCCTTGTTAAGCCTGCACTTGGGCATGTTTTACCCAAAATTTGACCACGAATATCTCAACCATACAAACTGGGATTTGAGTTTTGTTTACACCATTGGAATCAAGGTGATGAGAACTACGTCTGGTCCTAGTTTCACTTCGATCTGAAAAAATTTATTTTTGAGCTATTCTGAAGCCACTTCTAAATCTGAGTGTGTCTGGAGCCACCTAGATCATTATTCCTCATTGAGGAGGTTTTGGTCCTCCAAAAGCATGAATATAATCTGGAACTTCTACATACATTCATTGCACCACAATTGTCTTGTCAATTCACTCTTCCTTCTCATTCACCCTTGTCCTTCAAAGCCATCAGTGCTGAACTAACACCTGTATCCCCTACAAACCTATAGTGCATATTTGCAAATTACATTCTTAATAACAAACCATGACTCAAGCATCCCCATACTTTCCACAAGCTTATAAGACACACTATGTCATCATGTTTACACCTTAATAGAAGCAAATACCCCGACTATCAATCAAAATCCAAAACATCAATATTGCTTTATGAAGCGATGGAAAACACATCATGAGTTTTACATTTTAAATTGAACCACATGATTTAGAAGATATAGCCATGACGAGCTATCATATCTAGTAAAACCATCTCTTACTCGTCAAAGTGAAGCACGAGGAATATGGTAGATTTTCTTGTCAAACATCTTCACCAATTGGGTTTTGCATAGCCTCTTTGTCCTTGAGACGCTGCTCTGGATAAACCTCCATGCAACATGTAGCTCTTTGATGACCACCTCTATTGCAACGACTGCAAGTCTTCTTCCTCTAGACTTGCTTAACATGCTTCCTTCCATGATGTGGAGAAGGCCTTTCACACCTCATCATCTTTCTTTATCCCATTCTCTGCGAGCACTTAGAAAACACATGGTTATGTATACCACAAAAAATAAATGATTTTTTATGCCATAAATTTCGTTCCTCATTAACATGCTTGTAATCAAAATGAAATTTAAAATACTGAGACTTGTTATACGACCATTGGTTGTCTCTGGTGCAATTATGGCAATGAGAGCTTTCCTTAGATCTTCCTCTACAATGTGCACTTCCATGAGAGGATGGTTATGTGTTTCCATCATTCTCTTTCCTCGATAGTTTCAACAATTTCTTGGAAGCTTCAGACACCTTTGAGATCTCTCCTTCGGTATACCCCAAACCTGCAAATCAAGGTCTTTGCACAACCTCCAATGGATGAGTCATGCCTAGGCCATTAACACCAACTCCTCCTCCTTTATACCCCATCTTGGTAAGAAGTCTCATGTCAGTTCCTGAAAGGGTTACCTTTGGGTTTCCAAAAGGAATAGTGTCATGTGAAACAAAACTGAAGAATGATCGATATTTTTTACCTCAACTGTCGATTTTGAAACAACTATGATGGCTTTTCGAAGCCTTCATTACATCAATTTTCCAAGGCCTCCTCCCTACGTTGTAGCTAAATCTACAATCTATGCTTCTCCTCTTTTTCTTCTCGTAGAAGTCTCCTCAATTTAACATGCTTTGCTATAAGGGTTTGATTGATCTCCTCATCTTAATGATGAGAAGATGATGAAGAATATGAATGTACAATCAACAGGAGAGATGGAACATTGTCGTCTATTATTTCTTTCTCCCATTGCTCTTTTACCATTTTCTTATCATAAGCATCATACATTATGTCCACCATTTTTGACATCCTTAGCAAGGCCTCATACATATTTCTATCATCCTCCATTTTCTTTCTTGTTGCATGTTCAATCATTAACACTCGCAATTCACATCACCGAGAAGACCACTTTGATACCAAACATGATCCGAATCTCTTCATCTACTAGAAACATCAAAGATATTTTACTTCTTTTATGTTAGCAAAATTGCATGTAAACGAGTATTGAAAAACCACATGTGAATGATTTGAGGAATATAAAACATAACAATGACCATCAAATCAATGAACACAAACACATTGATAACGAAGTTCACCCAATGTGGGTTACGTCTCCAAGTCTTGGTGTCAAGAGAGTGGAGGCCGCTTCATTTAATGGTGCAAATGATGATGATGTACATGGCATGTTCTTTGTCACTACAAGGAAAAATACCATTAACCTGAGTGGCATGTCTCTCCACGAGATGTTCTCCCTACATGAACTCTCACTCAAATGGGTCCTCCTTCAGCATGAAAAGCTAACAAGTTTCACATGATGTGGCACCAAGTATCCCTCGACATAATGGTAATCAAGAATCTCAATAATAACAACATCATCTCAGTAAAATAGAACAAAACCATGACATAACTATATGATATACTTCTACTTCTGATAATGGCCAAAAAATTCAAAGATCAACTACTAAAATGGACTGCACCACTAAATTCTTGGTGATCAATGGTGTAAAATTGACTGAAAACTTGTCTAATTCTAACACAATCAAATTTTAGACCTTTCATAATCTTGAATATTCCCCAAATATTTTTGCATGAAGATGGCTGAAAAATTTGCTGCTCGAATGAAGATTCTGAGCACACCATTTTTCTCCTTGTCAAATTCTGAGAAAAATGACTATAAAGTTGAAAACATTTTGTGTCGATAAAAACTCAACCTCTTAGGGAATCTTTAAGATTCCATAAGATTCTTCAAAGATTCCTTGATGTTGGGAACCCACATTTCTACTGTTCAAATGGAGATTTTGACTGCACAGTTGGACTCCTGGTGAGAAAACGTGCAAACATGACTATAAGCTTGTCATATTCTGACACTGGCATCTCTGGCCCTCTAAGGGAATCTTTTTGGCATCTTGAGATTACCTAAGTTCATGGTTCCACTCTCTCCCAAGGCAACATTCTATCGTTTTCCCTCCTACTCGCCCCGAGTCAAATGGAATGAATGGTTTATATATATGTTTCAAGGGAGAAATTTAGAAAGTGGTTGTTTGGCACAATGGTGGGTGTGCTAAGTATGGAGTGGGTTGTTGGGGGTTCCAACCCCACCGATCCCCATTTGACACACTTGCTTTTTGTTGGCGAATTTAAATTTAAGAATCGACTGGTTAATGTTATAGTTAGTGACATATGTACATAACATAAAACTTAACACACGCAGTTGGTAGATTTTTAACAATTTTGAACTGGCGTGATAATAAACTGTTATAACAATTTATGGTGCATTTTTTAACATTTGACATATAACCGTTTAAATATATGTATACATTGTTGACCATTGGGTGTGATGGGGGTGCCAGTCTGCCACCCTATTTTGGAGTTTTTTAATTACAATATAACATATCGTGACAGGTGGGTGGGTGGGTCCGATGGGCCCGACCAACCCCTTTTTTTTATATCATTTTTTTTGCTTTATATAACAAATTAGTTTTTTTCAACTTTGTTGAAAATAAGGGTCACTTGGAAAATTAACTGTCCGATAAATTATCCCATTCCGGTGGTTGAATTCCATTCACCGGGTCTCAGACAATTTGTTTCCTTGTTAAGCATGCCACTTGGCTAAGTTTGACCTGGACTTTGACTGCGAATATCTCGACCATATGAAGTTGGATTTCCATTTCATTCGCACTGTTGGAATTACGGTGATGAGAACTACTATCTAGTCCTAGTTTTAGTTTGACCCATGAACTTTTATTTTTGATCTATTATGAAGGGACTTCTAAATTTGAGTGTGTCTAGAGCCATGCGGATCAAAATGATAACCAAGTGGAAGAGAACTGACTCACAAACAAGTTTACAGCTTCCCTAAAGACATACTAAGTCCTATTCCAATGCAGGAAAGACTCATTTTAAGTGATTTGTTCAAAGGGGACATAACTGACTCTAGCTGCCATCAAATGATGAAGAAACTGTCTGATTCATGCTATTTTTGGAATATTTGATTTTGTGTATTTTTAATATTTAGAGCTTAAAAAAGAATAAAATAATTCCTATAGTACAGTGTAAAGAACGAGTGTCAAAGGCTCCCGGATGCGGGTGACACGTCGAGAGGTAACGAGGAGCCACATGCTGCTCATGTGCTACCTCAGGTGTAAGGACGACATTCAATGCCAGTTCGCTGCCAAGGAATATATGGTGGGAATGAACGCAAGCTTTCATTCAATGCAGAGTTCAAGTGGCTGGCTCGACTGTGACGAGCAGTTATGGAGGAAGAGGATCGAGGTCATCATGCAGTGTTTAAAGCAGGTGATGGGGGGGCTCGGCTCATGCTGGTTCATGCTCAGCACTTGGCCTTTGTTGCTCAGGCTCCCGCCCGGCCTTCAGCGCTCCGGGAGACTCTTTCTGTCATTCCTTAGTTTGCTGTATGCAGGTCTGAAGGGCGAAGGGGTTGCGCATTGGAGTCTTTCATGTGCCGCCCGCTCGCCTTTGCATCTATTCCGCCTCCCTTTCTCGCACTGCTCCTCACCCTCGGCTCTTCTGCAAAAATGGTTAGGCCTCGACAACACTTGCTTAGTTGTCGAGGTTCTATTCGTGGAGGGTCCTCTCAACCTCCAGCTAATCACCCTCACTCCCATTACTGTCAATGCCGCTGCCATCGCATTTCTGGAGCCTCTTCGATCCAGGCTAGCTAATTCGTGGACTCTAGCAGCCCAGACCCTTCATCTCCTTCGCTGGCCTTTGGTTCGGCCATTTTTACCTTCATCAGCTCGATGGACAAACCCAGTATCAATGCCCATGTGTCGGTACTTTTCCTGGAGGAAGCTCCATCTGAAAGTGAAGAGCTCCGTGGCAAAGGGATGCACGAGGGCGAGGATTCAGAATTCGTCTCAGCAATGCCAGGGGTGGTTGCAGAACAGGCCCCCAACCTTCCCCAGCCTCAGGAAGCATCAACATCCAAGGGGGATGATGTTATCCTGGATCCCCACCCTACCACAGAGGAATTCGAAAGGTTCGGATGGTGCCCGGTGGTCGAAAAGAAGCTGGAGGAGTAGCTGGCCCTCCGCTCAGCTTCACCCACTCCAGCAACTCTCAAGTTTTGCTTCGGCTTTCGGTTTATGTCATGTTGCCCCAATGTTTTTTCTGGTCATGTTTTTTGATGCCCCTGCGTGGGATAAAGTTGTTGGTAGTTCGCTGCCCTTGCGAGGGTTATTTAGTTTGCACTGGATGCTCCTTTGTGAGAGACACATTACCCCTGCATGGGATGTTTTGTTCAAGTTTGGTGCCCCTGCGCGGGCTGCTCTTTTGAGGTCCCCACTTAGTCCAGAATGCCAAGGCTTGGCCTCAGGCGAAGAAACTCCATGTTTGTAATGTTTTGACTGTTACTGTAAATAATAGATTAGTCTTTTAGCGAGAAAAAAAAAACAAGTGTCAAAGGCAAGCGCAGTAGTTCCTGCGACAAGAGGAATACTATCCTCAATGAAATGTGGGAGATATTGGTCATTGACACTCAGGGAAATGTTCTTTCCATGGAAAAATAGGTGTCAAGTCACAAAGGATAATGAATGCATGGTTTGAACTTGTAAAAAGGCATGGTCAAATGTGGCCTATATACAAGTCGTAATGAAGCTGGCTTAAGGCCAAAAGGAGGTACAAGTAGTCAAAATGCAATGTAGTAGTACAACTTAACACATGGGAGCCTTTAGGGTATAAGGCCATAAAATAGTGAACATGAATAACAATGGGCTTCAACGCAAAGTCATGGTGAGACTAAATATGACTCCCAAGCCTACACAATACTTGTAGAATTTGTGACTTATGCCAGCAATGATCTAACTAGGAAGCCCATGGAAGGAAATTTTTTATCACTATGTTACGACTTTATAAGACGACGAGTGAAAGTAGTTTAAAATCACAACATAATGGGGTCAACCTTATGGCTAAATATGATAGTATGAGGTCAAGATGCATAATGTAATGAAAGAGTGATATGTCTTAACCTATATGCCAGTTTAGAAAATGATATCTACCATGATAAGTCAGTTATAGTGGAGTCGAAACAGTGGAAAAACATCACTAAGTCTTCATTACCCTAAAAAACAATTGTTCCCAACATTTCAAGAAAAAAGCCAAAAGTTCATAAAATCCTAAAAATAAAAAAATATTGAAATTTAGAAAAGTGGGTTTTCAAAATTTCACTATTAAAGGACTTATTAAACTTACCCAAACTCATTTTTACTATTCAAGTGTTGAGAAGAGGGATCTTGGAGAACATTTGGGAAAACCACATCGATCAAATCCTCCAACCAATTCAACCTCTACAGTCTCTAGGTAATTATAATTCCTAAAATCGTTCAATTGATCCAAAATTTCAAGATTTTAAACTGATTTTAGGAAGATATTTTAATTTTAAATTGATGCTCGCCATGTACGTGGGTCAATAACTTGAGAACCCCGTATAAAAATCCATATAAGCTAGTTTTCAACGGAAAATATGCATATGTACATTACTTTTCTTTAAAAAAATTGTGTGCACATAGAGAAAAATGAAAATCATAAATTCTAATGGATAAAATATTTCCATTTTGCAAGATGTCAATCTTTTGGAGAGAGAGAGAGATCATAAAAATGTTGATAATGTAGTTCTAGAGGATCAAGAATCATTGGATGCATTAAAATTGTGGTTTGCTTAAATTATTCATGATGCCCAACATGAAAATACAAACTTGACTGCTAGAGGTGTTAGTTCATTATTGGGATGTAAAGAAGGGAATGTTCATCATAGATGATATGCATTTACAGATCAAAGTAGAAGACATATACTTCATATAAGGATTTTCCAAAGGGGTGAAGTAGTTGATCTGAAAGGAAGGGCCCGTGGAGGCCTTAACATCGAAGAATACATTTCTGTATATTGTGCACCAAATATAAGAAAATTTTGATGAAAGGTTCCAACCAAAGAAATCACAAATTTACAAATATAAATCATCCTCTTTACTATTTCCACATTAGCAGGTTTAGTCTCACTACATCAGGCTTCACGACTTGCTATGTTCTTGGCAGTAGAATGCCTAAGACCAATGGTCTATGATTGGTGCATAATGCTGTTGATTAACATGAAGAAACAATTGACTTTAGTTAGACAAGGCAAGATGAAGAAATTTGGATATGGTAGCCTCCTTTACATGTTCTTCTTTTAGTAGATTTCAATGCTACGACCCAAAGTAGCCACTACCATCAACAGTCCTAGAGATACTAGGATGGGCAGATGGGTGGATTTAATGAAGTGACTTTGCGGAGGAAAAATCACTAGAGCGGCCTTCGATGATGAGTTCTTCCACTGGTGAGAGAAATAAGTCGTGTCCATAGATGACTACCCCTATGTAGATGTGGACTTCCAACAAGACCAGAAGTAGCACTTCGAGCGGAAGTTGCATGGGGTGACATTGGTAACTTTTTTATTTTAAGTTATTCAATTTGTTTTGTATTTTTAAAATGTAATATCAAGAAATTCAAAATCTTTTTTTGTGAAACAAAAATCTGACAATATTAAATGATCATGATACAATTGTTGGACCAATGATACTTGAGGGTTTACCAAGGCATAGGAGCCACTGCAGAGACACAAAGAGAGCATTAATTGAGTGCGAGAGATTTCTTCACATTGTTCATTAGAACTTGGAGAGTTTGACTCGCCAGGTTCCCATGGTAGCAGTAGAGGATCTCCCTGAGGCCATAAAGAGACGAGTGGTTGGAGTACTACAAGAGTCAGTGTAACTCTTCCAATGAGTGACAAATTTCATCCTCGTATTCCGAGATGATCATCCAGAGGAGGGCTACTAGCTGTAGATTTTAGATTACTGGTCTTTTTGATTATGGACATGATTGGGCTTAAGCCCTAATATTGTAGGACATTTGTCCACAATTCATAATATTTTGACATACTATATATCTATATATAGACTTCGTGATGATTCGATCACATATACAGATGATTTTGTGTTTTTTATTTTAATGTGATGAATGATTAATATGCCAATCCAATGCTTGGTTAGCTATTAAATCAACAAATGCATTATCTAATCATGGAATATGAATGAATGTAATAAAAGTAAATGATCTTTTCAATAATCTCACTCTCATAAATTGGTGATGTAATAAAGGATCTCTTACACGATAAATGTTATTTAATTGAGACACAACCAGTTCTGAATCAAAATGGAACCACTAATGATTCAATACCATAAGATATTGCTTCATATAGTAAGTCGATAAAAGAATTTTATTCAACCATATTATTCGAAGCAAGACCAATACATATGCCTCTTGAGAATAAAAACTAAGTATTTTGGATTGTAGATTACTGTGGTGTGGTTTCTGAGAGGAGTCGGATTTTCCACAGTGTTCATCTTTATATGGTCGACGTTTCGAGTCTAAACCCAGACTCATCATCACGACTAATGTACAGAGAAAAGAAGGAAACGGGTTTGGTATAAATATGAAAAAAGTTAGATGCTATGATAGAATGGCTGACTCAATACCTGTTTATTATAATTTTAATTATTTATATTAT
>APFE030223957.1:46173-64739 GCA_000404065.3 Pinus taeda | reverse complement strand
TGGTCAGATCTTGTGCAGGAGGAGATCAGGCGGAGTACCAGGGACAGATCTTCGTCAAAGGGAGCTGATGAAGAGAATTGTGCTTTAGCTGCCAAAGCAAGGAAAGGGAAGAGCAATAAAGCTTCTCAGTCTGGTGCGAAAGGCAAGAAGCAGGATATGTCCAAGGTGAAGTGTTTTCACTGTCACCAGCACGGACACTATGCCACAAATTGTCCGCAGAAGAAGAAAAACAAGCAAGCTGCTGGATCTGCAGGGGGAGAGGCCTTAGCTTCTCAGTTTGAGCTTGATTTTTCATTGATCGCATGCTTGGTTTCAAGTGTGATGGGGTCAGTGTGGTTCTTGGACAGTGGTGCGTCTTTTCACATGACGGGAGATAGAGATTTGTTCTCTGATCTGGAGGACAAAGATCTTGGAGTGCACATCGAGATGGGCGATGATGGTAGATACAGTGCGACCGGTATCAGTACCATTTCCTTTGAGAGGGAGTCTGGTAAACCCTTTGTATTGAAGGAAGTCATGCATGTTCCAGGATTGAAGAAGAATCTCATCTCAGTGGCGATGTTAGAAGACAAGGGGTATGATGTTGTTTTCAGCGAGGGAAAGGCCTTCCTGCGCAGCAAGACAACTGGTGAGACCCGGAAGATAGGGGTTCGAGTGAGGAACCTTTATCAGTTGCATGTAGATGGATGCGCAGCAATGGCAGGCAAGGCAGAAGGATTGGTGAGCCGGGATGATGGCGAGTTGTGGCACAGGAGATTGGGTCACCTTCACCATGGAGCCTTGAAGATACTGCAGCAGATCACTACAGGGCTTCCTTAAGGCACACTTGCGCAGTCAGATCAGTGCAAGGGGTGTACTTTGGGGAAGTTTGTGAAAGCCACCTTTCACGAGAAGGATAGTCGCGCCACGACGATCCTTGAGAGAATTCACACAGACGTGTGTGGACCTTTCTCAGTTGCTTCGACAGCAAAACACAGGTATTATGTGATTTTTGTTGATGATTTCTCTCGTAAGTGCTGGATCTTCTTCATGCAGAAGAAGAGCGAGACATATTCAAAGTTCTGTGAATTCAAAGCACTGGTCGAGAAGGAGTCGGGGAAGAAGGTGAAGGCTCTTAGGAGCGATAATGGTGGTGAATACATCTCGGACGAGTTCAAGGATTTCTGCAAGGCAGAAGGGATTCGTAGAGAGCTCATAGCTCCCCATAACCCACAGCAGAACGGGGTAGCTGAGCGGAAGAACAGAACGATTATGGGTGCTGCACGGGCAATGTTGCATGATCAGGGCCTACCCTTCACTTGTGGGCGGAAGCATGCAATACAGCAGTTTATGTGCAGAACCGTTGTCCTCATAGGATACTTGGCATGAGTACACCTGAGGAGACTTATTCTGGTAAGAAGCCTGATCTTTCTCATTTGAGGATTTTTGGTGCTAACGTTTACATGCATGTGACGAAGGATGCCAGAAAGAAGTTGGAGCTGACTGCAAAGGTTGGGATATTTGTGGGGTACACTGATACGCCCCACAACTATCGTGTGTATTTGCCAGACAGTGGTAAAACTGTTGTGCGACGGGATATAAAATTTCAGGAGGAGAAAGCCATGAAGTGTTCGCTTGAGAGGGAGCTACACTTGCATGCAGATGAGGAGCTATTAGTTCCTAAGGATGAGCTTCAGGACGTGGATCAGCCACAGGACGAGGTTCATGGAGTGGAAGAGACCACTCATGCAGCGCCAACCATCAGAGGGCGAAAGCGCTTGACAGAAGCTGAGCGACTGGCTCAAGATGCAGAGAAACTTGTAGGACCACCTACAGCCCAACGCAGGGAGAGACAGTCACCTGATCGGTACACTAGATACATGGCTCTTATGAGCAAGTGTGTTGTGACTGAGCCATCCTCTTTCGAGGAAGCTGTGCAGGATCCCGCATGGGTAGACGCCATGGTGGAAGAGTATGATTCTATTGTCAGAAACAGTGCATGGGAGATTGTCCCAAGACCGGAGGGGAAATCAGTGGTAGGTTTGAGATGGATCTACAAAGAGGTGCAGATGGGATGGCACATTCATTAGTTGGATGTGAAGACTGCATTCCTTCCTAGAGGTTGGAGGAAGGAGGATGCTACTTCAGCGGAGGTAGTGGATGCCACTGGTTACCAGCAGTTGTTGGAGTCGCATGTGTGCAGGCTCAAGAGAGGCACATCGGGATATGGATTAGATGAGGTGAAGTTATGTGGCTTCATGGATGCAAATTGGGCAGGGAGCTCAAGAGGCCGAGTATATGGCAGCAAGGGCATCAGGTACCACCATATCAGAGATTGTGTCAACGGAGGATCATGTTACTTTCGTACATTCCAACGGAGGATCAGGATGCTGATATTCTGACGAAGGCTCTCACCAGGAGCCAATTCGAGTACCACCGAGGCAGGATAGGGGTTGCTGATAATCCATATCTTGTCGAGAGGGAGTGTTGAGATTGCAACAAGATGATGGAGCTTAGTGAAAAGAGTCGCCTTCACTAAGTGGGCCCGCAGGCTATTTTTGGCGCAAGTCTATTTTTTAGACTATGTCTATTTTTAGACATATGGATCATGTCTATGGATTGCAGGTTGCTGTTTATGGATGATTGATCAAGTTGGAAAAATAGATGGACTTCTATTTTTGATGAAAGTGTGAGTGATCACAGTGTGAGTGATCAAGTCTATTTTTAGACTGGCTGTCAAAATAGAAAAGTCAAATATTATTATCTCACAATAATATTTGGACTATAAACTTAATCTTATTCTCTTGGAGCACTTCAGTTCGAGCTACGGATGTGGCACATGCAATTGCATGAAGGAAATACGTGTTCTTATGGGTTAGTTGAATATTTGCATGCATGACTTCAGTTAGAACTCAAGTGAGTTGAGTTTAGTGGACTGGAGGTGCAGTTGATGGAGTTGTGTTCAGTTTAGCTTTGTTAAACTGGTTGTATTTAGTCTAACTGGCGAATAGACTAGAGATGAGTTGGGTGAATTAGTTATTAATTAATTCACAAGTTATTAACTCATAATACAACTAATGAATACATCAGTTAACTCAGTTGCATGTCAGTGCATGTTCAGTTCAGCAAGGACAGGTGTTAGAGAATCAGATTGCTATCAGTTGTGACTATAGTTGTGCACCAGATCTTGCACAAATCAGGGGATTGAGTATGCCAATGAGTTTGCACGTATTGTAGCTTGTACTCACGTGATTTAGCCAAGGAAAGACGTGGCTGCCTTGGAATTATCATCAGTTCTTGTGCAGGTATTGAGCAGCGGAGGCAGGCAAGCAGCGGAAGAGATTTGAGCCAGTGATTGATTCAGATCTGAGCTGTATTGTGTGTAACAGGTGGAGCTGGTACTGGATTGCTTGTGATAAGCATTGTACTTTGTAATGTTACATGACTCAATCATTAATATACAGATAGTTGGGGTTTTTAGCGAGATGCTTTCCCCGGGATACATACTGTGTTAATGTGTGAATGCTCTTGATGTTTTATTGTTATTGATGCTGCTATATTGATGATCAACGTAGAGGAGCTTATGTATTGTGTATGTTTTCCACAATAGTACATGATCAGGATAATCTCTGTTCAATATGTGTTAAATTATTCAAAATTTCTACATGAATGTGAGGGATACCCAACACTATACTTTTGTTGAGGATTTAACGCAAACACCTTGTACCATGTCTACTATAGTGTTTTCTTCTCAAAGGTGTACGAAAAGGAAACACTTAATGCTGTGGATGACAAAGTTCTCAACAATATAAATGGATGCTAAACATTGTAGATCTTCAATAATTTATAAAAACAAAACCTGCCAAAGTCTTGATCTATGCCACAATCATACTTAAACAACAAAAAGAAACATTAATAACTCCAATCATCTAATGGAAACCAGATATACAAAGAATATATTTTATTATAACACTTGTGAAGGGAACAAATAAATGTTACCAATCCCCCTCTATGGGATGGGTTCTTGGCTATCCTCAAACGTCTTCAGCTTTTTGATAGAGTCTCTCTCCTCTATAATGTGTAAACCCAGCAAATGAAATGTTTGAGCTCAATGGGAACTCAAATGGAAGAAAAATGGTGGTGGACAATGAAAATAATCAAAAGTGAATAATCAATGGAAAACCATTCTATTTATAACAAAATATTGAGTTATCCTCGAATAATGAGCAATAATAAAATATTATTAACCCCATTCTTGGAATAACCACTTGTAACATTTTATTATATTTGGTTAGGAGGGAAAAAGTATTTAAAATTTTATTTAGAAATAATAAATAAATGAATTATTTATTTATCATCTCAAGGGATTGGTTAAGGAATAATAAACAAATACTGATCTATTTAATTATTCCTAAGGGATTTAGTCAAATTTTACAAGGAATAATAATTAATTAGTAATTAATTAATTATTCCTAGAGAAAAATAAGATAATTAATAATTTATCTATTGATTGTTCATAATTGGGTCAAATATCACAAGGAATAATAATTGAACAATGGTTTAATTAATTATTCCTAGAAGAAAATCAAATAAATAGTGATTTATTTAATTATTCTTCATGGGTTTAATTATAAAGTACTTAACAAAGGTGGTTTAATAAGTAATTTCTCACAGTGAAAGCAATTTTACAATGGTAAAACTGGCTTTACATGGTGTACTTCGATCCATCTAGTAAATTAGGCTAGATGATCAATTTTTTGGTGATCACAGTCTACTATAGAGGATTTGTAGAGTTGTCACATGGAACAAAAACAATTGTTGACTATTATTGGAGGGGTGGATCCCTTGGAGTCAAGTTTGATTACTATGACATTGGCTCCCCTCACTTTAGACTCTCTCATCATGTCACTTTTCATATATTGGTGTGCATATTTAATAAATATGTACAAAATACCCTTTTTAATGAAGGGTATTTGTAACAACCCTTTTTGATCCCACCCCCGTGCAAATATTTTCATGTGAAATTGTAGATAATTGTGAAAAATAAAAAAAGAAGTAGAATGAGGAGAGGACATAGATTCAAAGCTTGAGAGGAAAAGTTTCTTAAGAATTTCTTAGGAATAAACAAACTCAAAATTTTCATGTAATTACCACCCATCTCCATGTTGAATTAATAGAAAATTAGTATGAGCATTGAAGGAGTATGTACTTCTTGGTTGAGGGCACAAACTCATACAACCCCTATCAAGGAAGGATGCCTTAAGGAGGCAACATGGAAAAGGAAAGAAATAAAAGATGAGCATGAGTGGTGGAGGAATTCATAGAATGCATAGTGAATGAATGTGGAGGAAATAAAAGACAATGAAGGTAGAAACTCACAAGAGAAAAAGGAACACAAGGTGGAGTCATTGAAGAGTAATTTGAATTCATCTGTGATTTATTGGGCGGAGCCAATGAAGAGTGTTATGGATTGTTGTGTAGTTTAACAAGTGGAGGTTGATTTGTATGGATTCCCATGGATTTTATCAGTTGGGGACATGGTGTGATATATATTCATGTGGATGTAACACGTGGAGACACCATGGACCTTGGAGATACTTTGAGCTCTAGATTCTTGTAGTGATTGGTTAGAGAAACTTTGGGCTCTAGATTCCTATAGTGATTGATTGGGTGGAGAATTGTGCTCTGGATTACTTAAACTGTTGTTTGGATGAAGACATTGTGTGCTATAGACTCCTGGGTTTCAGGTGGAGAGACTTTGTGCTTTAGATTTCCATGTGATTTGTTAACTAGACTAGAGTGAAATTCCTTTGAGAACTTCACTCCTATAGTTCTGGATCTGGTTGGGGGTTGGTTAACTGCAACAAATAATGGTAATGTAGTTATCCTATGGTTGGGAGGAGATTTGAAGTCCCTATCATATTTTTACATTCATTCAACAATTAAGATAGATCACTTTCTTGCATCTTTGTGTATACCTGTGCAATATGAACAATAAATAATGTTGATATATGATAAACAATGTATCGACATTGTTAATGATATAATATGTATTCCTATGTGTTTGCAATGAGATGGTTGTGTGATTATTCTCATAGTGTGAGGGACTTATAAACACCTATATTTATTAATATTGCATGAACTCTATAGCTATTTACATAGTTACATGTGTTTTCTTAAAATTTTCAGCTAACTATCACTTTTCCACTATTTGATATGCTATAAATTTCATGGATTCTATATTACTTGAAGGCTATTAAAAATTGATGGTTAGTGTTGTGCATAGCATGTTATAGATAGAATACACATCTATACACATATTCCTAGAGCATCAATGCCAGAATGAGGGTTTCATTACAATCATGGATATTGTTCTAGGTGATACTTGACTCCAAGGGATGCTTGGCAAAGTCATTAAAAATTCTTAGAACCTTTAAATTTGAATATTGCAAAGATGTGGGCTTAAATTCAAGTTACATGAACCCTAGTGAGTTTTATAAAAGAAATCACATTTTGGTGTAAGGGGGAGAATCACCTTAATTATGATCAATTATCATTAATTACTGGAGTTAGAACTTGAGGACAATGATTAGTGTTAATCTACACCATGTTAGGTTTTCCATGTGTGCCATCTATGAATATTAGCATGGAGATGAAAAAAGGCACAGAGTTGATGAAGGGTGTAAGAAGAGAAAATTATTGTTACCTACAATGGATTTCACATCATGCCACATAGTATTTTCCATAAATCATTCTTATGTATTAGAGTTTTTGTGTAGCGAAACTATGATGCGGTAGATGGAAGACACGAGAAAAATACCGTATCTATTAATTGACATGGATTTTCACATCATATTGTGCCTCCTATGCCACTCACTATGTGATGGCCACTAATGACAAAGGTTGTGAGATGGAGATAAGTTTTTCCTAGTAGACAGAGATATGTCTATCCTAGGGGATATATGTGAGAAGTAATGAATCATGTGGAAGCTCACCATTAAATCACAATAATTTTATAATGGGAAAACATTCTTTTCCATAAAGGACCAAGGATTGGTGGGACCCATGATCTAGGGTGAGGTGGAAAAATCCATGTTGGTTGGGTGAGACTATGTGGAAATCATGTGGGATTTCTAGAGGATGTGGACTTGGTGACGTGGTAAGGTTGTTGACATGGAATGATGAAAACATGACACATAGTAGGTAGAAATGGCCATTTGGATGGCCAAATGGTAGGACCTTGAGTGACACATGGCATCGCAAGTGGATGCCATGCAGTAGGGTGATGTCACTTAGACGTCAACGTGATGTCACTAGGTCATGGAAGGGATAGTTTAGATATAGTTGGATGACATGTGGCACCATTGTTCATGTCACATCATCTGAGGATAGAAAATGTGACATCAAAATTGGTACCTAGAGATGGGAAGATTATTGTTAGCACCTTTATTTAGTGCCAAGTTCATGTGTGGTATAACCAGGATATGGGTGCACTCTGATGGGAGCACTAGATGGGGATTCCTCCTTTGGTTGACGTAAAAATTTCCATCACAACATGGATTTTTTGGAGCAAACCTATTTTAGAATTAAGGCACATTGATGTGGTGGAACTATTTCTTGATGGTTTAATGGATGCCACGTTGGACTATGAGCTATGTGGAAGAGCCATGTAGCCCACTTTGGTTACCACGTGGTAATACTTGTTGATGTGGAAAGGATTAAAAGAGTCAACTTAAAATGTGCATAACTTTGAATACAACAGTTGGTTTGAGGAAAAATTATATCATTGGAAAACTATTGATGATCTAGATGTGATGACATTATCAAAAGTGATTTCTACAAACTTTGGGGAAGACAAAATTTGTAACTGCATTTCCATAACAAGAACATGGAGGTCAAGTTAGTTAAAATTAACACCTTCCCTTGCTCTGTTATATTTAAGGGAGGGTGGGAAGGAACATGACAGAATGGTACCAGAGTGCCTAGGTTCAATACTTGGACTAAATGGGCCTTCAAGGACAAAATAAATAAATGGTTGTTGTGCGCAGTGTGTGTTTCTTGTAAAATTTTGATTGTGAACTGCATGTTATATGAAAGCATTGATATAAAAACTATTAAATGACATCAATAACATGCCTTGATATGTTAGTTTTTCTCCAAACAACATACTAAATTGAAATTTGGTGTTTCGGATAGCTTCATATCCATATGTTCAATGTATATTTTCCAAGGTGATGGGCAATTATGTTATTTATATATTGTTGGCTAACATTTATGTGTGTATGAAAACACATAAGAAGACACCAAGTAATAGAAAAAGAGTAAAATGGATGAGAAATAGAATGGTGTAGTACAACTGTACTATTGGATCCCAACATGGTGAAGAAGAAGAGTTGGCATAGAAAATGAGAGAGGAAGGCTGCCCTGATTGTATGGACACCTTGAGAAGTTTAAGGGTTGAATTAAGAAGTAGCAAGGATGAAAATGAGAAGATTGTCAGAGCTCAAGAAAAGTAGGAAGAAGTTAATGCAATCGTACTGCAAAGCCTATCAAGTTTGTAAAGACATAAACAAAATGAACTAGGTGTCAGCTACCTAGGGAAGTAAAAATATAGGCAGAGTTCATTAGGACTTTGGAAGCATGAATTGAGGACTATTACTACAGAAGGAAGAAAATCTAAGAAAAGGCACAAGAAGACAAGTGAAGACACAGTGAGTGGGGGAACTCCACTAAGTACTCTAGAGAGGAGGATAGGAAATCATGAGTAGTGTTTTAGTGCTACAACTAAGAGATGATATCAATGTAAAAGGAAGGAAAAGGATTTAATGTTGGAATAATTTAATAAGGAAAATCCTCCTACATTTTATGGTTAAGTGAGGAAGGATGAGGAAGCAGTGGCATGGCTACTAGCAAGGAAGAAGTTTTTCAAGTTGCATGATTACTCTATGAATATGAAGTCAAGAGATAGAATTTTTATCCTCAAGGGACAGGTTGACATCTAGTGTGGTAATATTTGAGGAATGTAAAAGATATTGGAGAGAAAGAGTTGTCTTGGAGGAGATTTGAGAGGTATTTTGATGAAAGGTACTATGATAGTAAGGTCAAGGAATTCCATGAGCACAAATTAGGGCATCTAATAGGTGATGAATAGACCAAAAAAGTTTTGGAGACACTAAGGTATGTCCCTTACATCAAGTACAATGAGAAAGTAAAGATAAAAAGGTACATCAATGGACTGTCACAAGTATTCATGGATAGAATAAAATTTGGCAAGCCTAGAACATTCGAGGATACCATCAAGGAAAAGAAAGTATTCCTAAGAATAATCCAAGCACAAGTCTAATTTCAGGGTTGATTGGAAAATGAGGGGAAAACATAGGTTTAAAGGGAAAGGAAAATAGTCTACAAAACATCGACCAACAAGAGGAAATGTGAAGTTTTCTACTTCTTCCAAGGGTGAGTTTCAGCAAATAATCACTACTACTAATAAGTATCAATTCACTAAGCCTACAGGAGAGGAAGTTGAGAGGTTCAGAGGAGGACCTATGTAATCATGTTGTATATATGGAGAAAAGTAGTGAAAGAGAGATTGTCCTTAATGACAACAAAATGGTTCAAGACTATACAATGTACAAGAAGCAACGACAAATAATGATGTGTCTCAAAACATGCCACAAATCTATGTTGTGTTTTAAAATAGGTAGGATAACCACCAAGCATCCGTGATTGAAATGGAAGGTATGATCAATAACTAGTTAATTTCAGTTTTGATAGAACTAGGTTCTAATTTCAGTTATGTTGGACCTAATATTTTGGAGAGATGTGCATTGCAGAAGATAACCCTTGGAAAATCATGCCTAGTGTAGCTAGTAATAGGGACTAAGAGGCGAGTCAAAAATGCGATGAGGCCATGCCTGGTAGTAAATAACATGCCCACACACATAGACTTGAATTTATTACCATTAGGTTCATACAATGTGTTAGTCGACAATTGGCTAGTAGACATAAAGGCCAAAATCGATTGCTTCATTAAATCAATTAAATGTCTCAGTGACAAGGGGGGAAAAGTAAGGTTGAAAGGAAAAATAAAGCCGATAGCAGTTCAGAAAATATCAATGCTACAATTCAAGAAATGAAATTGGAAAGGGTGTGAATTGTATGTTGTCCAAGTGACCAACAAATTAGAAATTAACAAAAACAGTTTGGAAAAGAACTTGATTTTAGTGCAATTTGAGGATGTGTTTCCTAAAGAAATCCCAAGATTTATGCCAAGAGGGGAAATACATTTCTCAATAGAATTGTTTCCATGAAAAACACTAGTATCAAGGGCCCCATATCTCATGAGTACATTAGAATTGGTGGAATTAAAATTAAAAGAAATGTTGGATAGCAGATACATCGAACCTAATGTATCACCCTAGGGAGCACTAGTATTATTTGTGATGAAAAAATATGGCACTTTGAAACTTTGTATTGACTACAGGAAATTAAATTAATCCACCATAAAGAATAGGTACCCTTTTTCAAGGATTGATGACATGTTTTATTAGTTGAGAGGGGCTGCTATATTTTCGAAGATATACTTGAGGCTTGGGTACCATCAAGTATGAATCAAAGATAGGGATATTCACAAGATGGAATTTAGACCTAGGTATGGGCACTATAAATTTGTGGTTGTGTTGTTTGGCCTCACAAACGACCCAACATCATTTATATGTTTAATGAATAATTTTCTTTGTCCATACTTGGAAAATTTTTTACTCTTCTTTGTTGATGACATCTTGGTTTATTCAAAAACCAAGGAAGAACATGAAGAACATTTAGCAATGATACAAAAACTACTAACAGAGCACAAGCGTTATGCCAAATTAGTAAGTGTTATTTAGTGCAGTCACGGGTTCAATACATGGGACATATTGTATCCATGGAAGGAGTGAAAATAGATATAAAAAGGATCAAAGGCATTATGGAATGTCCTACTCCTCAAAATGTGATAGAGGTCATATCATTCATGGGATTGGCCAATTATTATTGGAGGTTTATCTGGAATTTATCAAATATTGGGAATCAAATCATAGGATTGTAAAATAAAGGAATTAAATTACAAAGGACATCAGAATGTGTGTCCATATTTGAGTAATTAAAGATTTTCTCATGCATACACCAATATTGAGGATAGAAAATTCATAAAATTATTTTTTAGTTTGTATGGATACTTGCAAGGAAGGGTTCAATGGAGTTCTCATGTAAGAGGGAAAAGTAACTTTTGATGAGCCATGGAAGTTAAATGAGCATGAGAAAAATTATGTCACTCATGACTTAGAGTTAGCAACTATAGTGCATGCATTAAAAATGTGGAGGCACTATTTGCTAAGAAGAGAGTTTAAGTTGATGTTAGATCATGGAAGGTTGGCGTATCTATTTAATCATCCAAAGTTGAATGAAAGATAAGTAAGGTGGCTATCCTTGATTAGTGAATTTGTTTTTTAAATCGAGTACATCAAAGGAAACGAAAATAAAGTATATGATGCAATTAGAAAATCCTACAAGTGGATCATGTGATAGCCATCAGTACTTGTGAAGTCTATATCCAAGAAATGATTAGATAGGAAATGCAACATGATGAGCATTACCAGCAAGTGAGAGAATACTTGTAATAGGATCCAAAAGGGGAATTGGGTAATAATTATTCCCTCACATAGGATGGACTGGTAAAATTCAAAGGTAGGTGGTATATACATTGCTTGGGTGACTTGAAGAATCTCATCTTGGATGAATTTCATAAACGACCATACTTGGGTTATCATGGTTATCAAAAGATGATAAAAAACACGAAAAAGATATATTATTGTCCAATCTGAAAATGGATGTGGTCGAATATATTGTTAGATGCTTGGAGTGGTAGAAAGTGAAAGTGGAATGTACACATCCAACAATATTGTTGCAACTAATCCCCATTCCTGAATGGAAGTGGAAAGTCATTTTTATGGACTTCATCACCATATGACGAGAGAAACATGATGCCATAATGGTGGTGGTAGATAAGCTAAGAAAGGTGGCTCATTTTGTAGTTATTGAACCCACTTACAAGGCAAATGATAGTGCTCGGATTTTTATGAAGGAGATACTCAAATTGTATGATATAACCAAGAATATAATCTTGAATCACGATGCCAAATTTACTTTGAAGTTTTGGAAAGTGATGTTTATTGGTTTCGGGATAGAGTTTGATTTTAACACGGCATACCATACTCAAATAAATGGACTGACTGAAAGAGCTAATTGGGTGTTGGAGGAAATTCTCAGAATGTATGTCATGCATAAAATTAAAAGGTGGGAATATTTTCATTATTTGTTATAATTTTCCTCCAAAAATGGTTACCAATAATCATTGAAAATGAGTATTTTTTAGGCTTTGTATGGCAGGAAATGTAACACACCCATTAGATGGAATGATCTAGTGAACAAATTATTTCTTGGACCTGATATGCTAAAGGAAATTGAACATGAAATAGATACTATCAGGAAGAATTTAAAAACAACTTAAGATAAGAAAGACAGCTATGCAAATCAATAGGGAATACACAAAGAGTTCCAAGTGGGGGAACATGTTTACCTTCGCCTCATACCAAGGAAAAGTTCTCTAAAAATTTGGTCTTATGCAAAGTTAGCACCCAGATTTTGTGGACCATTTTAGATTATTGAAATAGTGAGGCCAATGGCCTATAGATTGGCCTTTCCACCCACAATGAATGCACATGATGTTTTCCATATTTCTTTGCTTAAAAAGGTATGTGCATGATGCTAATCATGTGGTTGATTTCTCTTTGATACAGGTGGAATCAGGGGAGAATTCTAACCAGATCCATCTTGCATTTTGGTTCAAAGGAAGATCACACTCTAAAATTGAGTAAGTCAAACTATAGTGGAGATACCTTGGACCAAATGAAGTTAGTTGGGAAATGGCTGAAAAAATGAGGGTATCATACCCATTTTTGTTTTTTGGGAAAGAACATGTAACTGTAAATAGAAATGTAAAAATAGTTGTGTTTACAAAGCTCACTATAAATTATATGTTTAGGTATAGAACACTAAGGATGGTGTTCCTCTAAGGGGGTGGGTTATTTAACAACCCTTTTTGGTTACTCCCTAATGTAAATATTTTCATGTGTGATTGGAAATATTATGAAAAATATAAAAATGAATGGGGATTCAAATCTTGAAAGGATAATTTGCTTGGGAATTTCTTAGGAAATAACCAAACTTAGAAATTGTAGGCCTCCATTCACTCCCACAATCCTACAAGGGAGAGACTGCAACCTTTTTTAGCCAATTTTGTGTTAGAGACTATGAGATTTAAGCCGCTTTTTTAGGGCTAGTCTCTAGACCAATGCCCAGAACTTAATGAGCCTTTCCAAGACAATAAATGATACCAAGATAAAGCCTCTAGTACAAAACTTGATCAAGGACTTAACCTAACCAAGCCTAAACATGACAAACATTTTGTCGAAAACATTATGAACATGTAATCTATAGGCTATAAATGCATATCTGAACATAAGGGTTTGATATTTATTTGAAAGTCACCAAGAAGGTCTAGTGCCTTTCTCATAATAGCTTCAATAGCATCTATTAGGTCATGCATTAAATACTCATTCATTTACCAATCAAACATGATAAGAGCCATAACTAAAATCTATCATGAAACCATACTTATAACCAGCATGTAACTAGCATAATAAAAACTATAGAACAACCATTAAAGCCACATAATAAAAACTATAGAACAACCATTAAAGCCACATAATAACAAGTAAATTTACACATAGAACACAAGAGGAAAATAGCTCTTATTAACATATGCAAAAGCCAACCAAGTTAGGGACTTCCACATACCACTCGACCATAAATTGGGCTAAACCAAATCTTTCTTTTAGCTAATCACCCTCATGTCATATTATAAGCATGAATGTGGGACTTACAACAAAACCAACTAGGGCTTCCTCAGTCTTTACCATATATCCCACCAAGGGATTCCTAGGCACAAAATCCTCATATATACAACCAGGCTTTACCGTAATCTAGCTAAGGCATTCCTAGGCCCAAACAAGAAACATACACTACTAGGCTTTACCGCAATTGCATTGTCCAGGGATCACTAGGCCTATACAAGCATGGATTCCTCTAGATATCTCCACCTAAATCATGAGGAATTTGTCCATCTCCACCTTTATGCTTTACCATATATCCCTCCATTCACCAATCAAGGATTCCTAGGCCTAACAAGGGCATACACAATTAGGCTTTACCACAATCCCACCTATAAATGTCCAAGGATTAATAGGCCTTGCATTTCTCCCCTAAGACCACCCCACTCAATTTTGAAACCATTCGGCAATCTGGCTCAACCAAATTAAAGAAACTCCATCACAAAATGGTTATCCAGAAATGGCAAGGAAAGGTTGAAAACCACTGTCACATCTAGCAAAACCCATGCCAATGACAAAAAAATGACCAAAAACACACATGCATGTACCATGCATGCCAAAAATAGTAAGGAAAGCATACATGCAACTCAATACCTACAAGTAATCTCATTGTAGCTGCTTGATCCAAATCTTCCTTTCTTTATCTTTGATTCCATTTTTATTTCTTGTCCTTCCTTTGCCTTCCTTTTTCCAATGTGAGAGTGCTCCAAGAATAATCTAAGTGTCTAAGAGTATGTCAAAGAGAGAATAGAGAGGGAGAGCTCCAAAACTGAACTAACAAAAGTTTGTGAACAGATCCTTAGAATCCCTTTTTATCAATGAGGCCTCTATTTTCTTCAATTTCCATTATTTTCCTTCATTTCCCTCCTCACACGCAACATGTGACATTTCACCTTCATTTTCTCCTAATTTTCATTATTTTCATAAATAAATGCCAATAAATGCCACTTTTCCTTTCCAAAGCCTTTGCCAATGCCTTTTCCAATTTCCTTTGGCCATAATAAACCAAAAGAACACCTACTAGGATGTTTTGCCCAACATTCATCTTGGAATATGTGTCCCATGACTTTGGTTATTATTTTTCCTTTATTAACTTTATTACATGGATTTTTAACCAGGGATGTTACAGTTTGTTGAGTATGTTTATAGTGTGTTCCATTTGGAGTTTCCTACAGTTTTTGTTAATCATGTTTAAATTTGGTTTACAGATGTTGGCATACCTCGAACCATATGTTGGTTATGATGATGGTGACAGTCATAGTACTCCAAATCTTTCTTCTGCAACATGGGCTATATATGCTCTGAATGGAAAGTTAGTTTGTTTACAAGGGATTTGTATCGATCGATCTACAAATAACATCATTGAGTATAGTGCATTGATCGAATTTTTGTATGATGTTATTACCTATGGTATAAGTCGTATAGTTGTTAGAATCAACTCACAACTTGTAGTACTACAATTGGCTAATGTCTATTCAGCTAGAATTCCAACTATGCTTCATATGCTCTTGAGGGTTCGCCTTATGGAAATATACTTTGATTTCATCAAATATCAGTGCATTTCTAGAAATATAAACACATTGACAGATGCATTAGCTAGTCATGTTTTAGATAGACATTTGCGACACATGTAAATTAAATTCAATACTCATCACATACATTGAAAGAGATATTAGAACCATAAGAAACATGGAAGATAGTTGCATATATATATCAAAGTTTGGTTTACAAAATTTCTGCCTGAGATACATTTGGGCACATGGCCTAAAATATACATGTAGTTGAAATATAGATATAAGCCTCCTATTAGACTAATCATAGTGCTCATGGTAGAACGCCACTATGTGATCCATCTTGCATACTAGTCAATTGATGCGTCTAGGAACACCAATAGTATGTCATTGTAGTCTCATAAGAAGCTGGTAGACCCTCTATTATTCCATGGGTCAACCCCTCCATGTGACGTTGAACTTATGCAAGGGTCTTGGCCACATTGAGATCCTGTAGTACCTCTTGTCCTACTACAACAACCTGTACTACTATTGGTGCCTACTTTAGTCCTCCTGTATGATGAAGATAAGAAGAACCCACAGGTCAAACAGGCCCAATATCTACATGTTAAACATTCAATAGTTTAGTCTCGGAAACATAAAAAATCACAAAAAAATTGTAAAAATTAAAAATGAAAAAATGGCCAAAATGTTTCTTGTTTTACCTATGGCTCCCCATCACTCACCACCAGGAAGCACAAGCATTGGGTCTCTACAAAACTCCATCCATGCATATGGATAACACTCTATTGCAATGAGTTGCATATGCAACCATTTAAGGAAGACTGGTGTGAAACTCATCGATGATGAACATGCGTGTCTAGACATGAGATCCATCCACCTCCTCATTTGTGGGACTCTCATATATGTGGGAACGAGTGAGATATGTTGTGGCTTGAGAAATGGAATTTTATCTAAGGAAAAATAAATCAAGATCATACCATAGAAAAAGTTCTTCAGCTTGTTGGAAATAATGCTGAGAGGGGGGGGGGGGGGTGAATCAGTATTATCAAATTCTTTTCAATGTGCCTTTGTTAATTTATTGATCATTAACTTGTGTATAATAATGAGCATGAAACAAGAAAAACAGATAGTCACACCAAAGAACACCAGATATAAGGTGGAAACCCAATGTGGGTGAAAACCACCTGCTGCAATATGTCTCTATCTTCTTTCAATTAGAAACCTCTTTTACAATGATTTTGTACTGGTGCAGTCCTTTACCAGTACGCAAGTTGCAACCTGCAGAGAGCTACAACTCTCTCTCGTTTTCTAGTCTCTCCTGGAAGGGAGCTACAACCCCCTACTTCTTTTCTTTCAAGTACATGTAAATCATCAAAACTCCTTATAAAATCGACCAAGAATCACCCAGCTTCTTAGAAAAGAAAGATAGTACCAAAAATATAAACCCAGAACTCTGGTGCAATAGATAAAAGACAATCAACAATTGTTTCAAGATAAGACCGCAACTTCACCAACAGGGGCCTGCGTATATCCGCAGATCTTCTGAGACTGAACTGCGCAGATCCGCACTGGTTGTTCTTCTACTCTGCGAACTTTTCTTCAGATCCGCACCTTTATTTCTGACTTTTTGCGTAGACCCGCACTGTGCCTTCTTCTCGCCTGTGTACCTCGCACTTCGTCCTTTTCTGTGCTGCATGTGCTCCGCACTTTTCCCTCTACTGTACTGCGTACCCCACACTGCGCCTTTAACCGTATTGCGTACCCACGCACTGCGCCTTTGACTACGTTGCGTACCCACACACTGCGCCTTCGGATCGCCTGCGGACTTCTGATTAGGTCCAAATTTTCAGTATACCAATGTGCCACAGTCAGTCAGATCCACAGATCTGTTCATGCGCCCGAGAGATCACGACATGCCCATAGATTCACCTTAAGTTAAGTTATCTCCTTGAATTAGATCTAGCTTTTAAAATCAATCACCCAAGATTTTAGATCTTAAGATATTCAATTGAAAGATACACAAACCAAGTGATATCCTTCCCTATTTATAGACAAGCCCTTATTCACACCATGGGACAAAACCATCAATAACAAATACAAGGGATCCAAACCGGGGCTAAAATAGATCCTATACCACGGGCCAAAACCATACCATCAGAAAAAGGCGAGCTAAATACCACGAGCCAAACATAAGAAACCCCACGTGAGTGCGCCTCAAAGCCTTGAAGTGTGTGCACTGGGGTCCGCACCTTCTGAACGGGTAACCTGCGGGTATGACCACACCTCCTGCATGGTGAACCTGTGGGTCCGCACCTTTTGAACCATTCACCTGCGAGCCTCTTAATTTCCATCATTTTGAGAGCCTGATCAGACCATTGCCACTTGAGTGAGTTTCCATCAAGTACAATACCTATATCATAGAGCCATACCAGAATCATAATGCCAACAATCTCCCCCTTTGGACTTGATGGTAACCTCAAGATCCTCAACTTCATTCTCCCCCTTTGACATCAAGGGCAAAGGGTTATGCTCCCCCTAAGAACATGCTCCCCCTGACTATAAACCAGATCTGCAAAGAGGAAACATAATCCACCAAACACCATAAACGATCATGAAAGAGATAGAGACATATTGTAGCCATGTTTTAGATCAGCATCCATGTTCTCCTTTTGTGCTCCCATAATGCCAACAATGCATTATATGTGCTCCCTGTGAACCTGTGCCATCGATCTGCAACCAATCCATAAACCAGTAAATATACGTGTATACCACGTATAGACCTCACGTACAATCAATAGATGAGATTCAACAATAAGATGATGCATCAACAACCCCCAACTTTTGCCTGAGGTATTCAAAGGTCTCCCTAGGCAATGGTTTAGTGAGAATATCAGCAACTTGTTCCTTAGAAGGAACATACTCTAACTTGAATTTTTGTTCCATCACTTGTTCCCTGAGAAAGTGATACTTGATTGGTATGTGTTTGGTCTTTGAATGCATGACTAGGTTCTTTGAAATGTTGATTGCACTTGTATTATCACATAAGATGGAGATAGGTGGTGTACAAGTGATTTGAAAATCCTGC
>APFE030223957.1:16474-41672 GCA_000404065.3 Pinus taeda | reverse complement strand
TCACCCAAATTTTTCATACAATTAACAATCTCATCTACACGGAGAAAGTAGTTAGCCACACTTTCATCATTATACATCTTGAGATTTTCATACTGAATCCTGAGGGTTTGAAGTTTTGCACGTTTTACCTGATCATCTCCTTCATAGCTCAGAACAATCTTGTCCCATATTTCTTTTGCAGATTAATACTACATAACTTTCACAAATTCTGATTGAGATAGGCATCCTAGAAGAGCATTGACTGCCTTTGCATTTGTTTCATATTTCTTTTTCTCTGCTGGATCTGTAGGAGTAGCTGATGGAAAAGTATATCTTGTTTCTATGATGTCCCAAACTTCTGTACCCAAAGATTGAAGATAGGCAGTAACTCTTACCTTCCAATATACAAAGTTTGTCCCATCAAAAATCGGTGGCCTGATCGATGCTTCCCTCTCATAGTTGCTCATGATGACGGATCTTCCTTCAAGCGATCAAGCTCCTTCAGAAGGACCGGCTCTGATACCAATTGTTGAAAATAATACTTAGAGGGGGGGTGAATCAGTATTATCAAATTCTTTTCAATATGCCTTCATTAATTTATTGATCATTAACTTGTGTATAATAATGAGCATGAAACAAGAAAAAATAGATAGTCACACCAAAGAACACCAGATATAAGGTGGAAACCCAATGTGGGTGAAAACCACCTGCTGCAATATGTCTCTATCTTCTTTCAATTAGAAACCTCTTTTACAATGATTTTGTACTAGTGCAGTCCTTTACCAGTACGCAGGCGACAACCTATAGAGAGCTACAACTCTCTCTCATTTTCCAGTCTCTCCTGGAAGGGAGCTACAACCCCCTACTTCTTTTCTTTCAAGTACATGTAAATCATCAAAACTCCTTATACAATCGACCAAGAATCACCCAGCTTCTTAGAAAAGAAAGATAGTACCAGAAATATAAACCCAGAACTCTGCTGCAATAGATAAAAGACAATCAACAATTGTTTCAAGATAAAACCGCAACTTCACCAACATGGGCCTGCGTATATCCGCAGCTCCTCTGAGACTGAATTGCACAGATACGCACTGGTTGTTCTTCTGGTCTGCAAACTTTTCTTCAGATCCGCACCTTTACTTCTGACTTTCTACGTAGACCCGCACTGTTCCTTCTTCTCGACTACGTACCTCGCACTTCGTCCTTTTCTGTGCTGCATGTTCTCCGCACTGTGCCCTCTACTGTACTGCGTACCTCGCACTGCGCCTTTAACTGTACAACGTACCCACGCACTGCGCCTTTGACCTCGCTGCGTACCCACGCACCGCGCCTTTGACTGCGCTGCTTACCCACGCACTACGCCTTCAGATCGCCTGCGGACTTCTGATTAGGGCCAAATTTCCAGTATACCAATGTGCCACAGTCAGTCAGATTCACAGATCTGTTCATGCGCGCGAGATATCACGACATGCCCATAGATTCACCTTAAGTTAAGTTATCTCCTTGAATTAGATCTAGCTTTTAAAATCAATCACCCAAGATTTTAGATCTTAAGATATTCAATTGAAAGATACACAAACCAAGTGATCTCCTTTCCTATTTATAGACAAGCCCTTATTCACACCATGGGACAAAACCATCAATAACAAATACAAGGGATCCAAACCGGGGCTAAAATAGATCCTATACCATGGGCCAAAACCATAGCATCAGAAAAAGGCGGGCTAAATACCACGAGCCAAACATAAGAAACCCCACGTGAGCACACTTCACAGCCTTGAAGTGTGTGCACTGGGGTCCGCACCTTTTGAACGAGTAACCTGCGGGTATGACCGCACCTCCTGCATGGTGAACCTTCGGGTCCGCACCTTTTGAACCATTCACCTGCGAGCCTCTTAATTTCCATCATTTTGAGAACCTGATCAGACCATTGCCACTTGAGTGAGTTGCCATTAAGTACAATACCTGTATCATAGAGCCATACCATAATCATAATGCCAACACAGCCATCCATATTTTTCCTTGGTCAACTGCTCCTTCATGTTTACTAGTGCTCCCTCACTCCAGTTGAATAATTTCGGCTCCATACACTCTAGAGCATACCACATATGAGATTTTTTGGCCAAAATGTAGATTCACACTACCAATCAATTTGTAAATGATAAATAGGATCTTCCTTAAATGCAATCAAACCACATCCTTGATCTTGATCTTCCCATCCTTCGTCGACTGAGATCTCGTTCTAAAATGTGCACTGATGTAATCCTTGATTGTCTCTCCACCCCTCCTTGAACCAGATAAAGAGATGGGGGCACCTCGTCTCGATATATCAATCAAGAAGTATATATATTACACCTGTATTTCAAGAAAATGTGCACCAAGTTTGAATTCTTGAGCCTGAACATGCCATGCTTGGATAAGATACCTCAACAGTTCCATTTATTGCATCATACCAGGAAGTTAGAATAATTTCAAGATCCCACAATCTTTCAAAGATTGGATAGTGGGAGGATCATTAGCTGCAGTTGTAAATTGTTCCTTGTGTTCTCTTTCTCTCCATATTAAAGCCATTTTTTAATGGTAGATACCTAAACAACACAACAAGGATCATTAGGGAAAACCTCATGAAAAAAATAGATATTTTTTTAGAGAAATAGGAAAAACAATTTTAGGACTTGCAATCAATGCACCCCCGTGCCAAACTTTCTTATGCGCCACTCACTTTCCCGACATCTTCTTAGATCTTTGTTACTTGGAGCTGCAACTCTCATAGATCCTTCTGAACTCCTCCTAATGTTTTCATGTACTATTTTTCAAACTGTTGTAGCGTCCCTGACTTTATCACCGATCTCATCAAGATCACTTTCTATGAGCACCATGGGATCAACTTGGGTTTTCTGAGCTTTATTATTTTTTCAGCGATCCACCTTGTTGCTCCAATTCATGCCTTTTCAGAATGAAGAAGGTGTGTTGCCCTTTCGCGCCTCTTCCACCTTTTCCTATAAGCTCTTCTGTTTATGTTTCCAGTGAAGCTGTTTTTTCACCTTTTTGGGACTCACGCTACTCCTGTTCTGCCTTCTCCTTTGTTGTGCATTCCTTCTCAACACGATCCTTCTTTGTAGCATCCTTCTTTTTCTGTGCAACCTACTTAGCTACCTCCTTCCTTTTCTTCATGGCAACACTCTCTGCACCCATGATTGGTCCAACAGTGAGATCTGAAGGGGCGTGCCACTCTGTGGGCCATCTTGCTACCACCTCTTGTGCATCCATTTCTATTACCAAATATGGCAATTCATGCTACTTCAGCATCGGATCCTTCCATGCCTAGATATACACCCTGTGCAAGTAAGCCTTGAATGTTGCGTAGGTTGACAGCTGCATGTACAAGGTTGGGGAAAAATTTAGACATTAATTAACAACCATGCAGAGACTTTCTTCCATAAGGACCCAAAATATTTTTGTCTCCATGATCCGCGTGGGGTCCTTTGTAGCCCATAAGGAATCAAATTACACTACCTCCGAAAATCCTTCCTCAAGTGGAGGAAACTAGCTATCCTCTAGAAATTCCAACACGACAAGCACAATGGACAATAATAACCAAGCGTAGTGAAATGGCTTGGTTTCATCCTGGACCTCTCTACATTTCACAAGGAACTCCTGACAGAGGTATCTGGACCAACTGCATTGCACGCCCTTCGTGTACTGTGCATCAAGGGACACTATGGGTGCCGGAACTTCATCCACGCAATATTTTCTCATCACCTTTCCTACTAATATCTGAGTGGCCAATTGAACTACGGGGTCTGAGATAGATAAAATTAAATACCCGTGCGACTTCTTTATGAGTTCGTAATATTTCTTCATTCTTTCTGCAAGTTCCTTCTCCCCCATCTTTTTTCTAAAATTTTTGGCTGGGTTCAAACCTTTGTATGGTAGGTGCGTAATCCTTTGAATGAGCATATATATGATGGGTATAGGCCCTCCTAGCCATAGGCACCCATCATGCACCAATGTAAGCATCTGGTGCACAAAATTTATGTTAATGGGGGTGCGGTGGTAATGTGGCACCCATAGCAAGTTGAGCAACCCTAATTGCTCGACACCATGGACCCATTCCTATTTTTCTAGCGTTGTAATACCTGTTTCTTCATAGTAAACTCTCTTCATGTATTTGTTCGTCGCTAAGTGTGGGAACTTAGCATGATCGGAAAGGTCCCAATCCTCCATCTTCAATAGTGGGATTCACGCGAGCCGCGGACCTTCAAAAGGAACTTGGTCAGGTAGTAGCAGCGAGGAAATGGTGAATTTCTCTAAGTCTGGGTCCTTTCTTATCTTCTCCTTTCCCTTTCTTGGAGGGATATACCCAAGGAGCTTTGTTATAGGTTCTACTCCTTCAGTGTCAATATCTTTCCTTCCCTCTCCTTCTTCTGCCTCCAGGTTTACTACCTTCTTCTTATCTTTCACTAGCTACTTATCTTTCTTCTGTGTTGGTATCATGATATGCTTCCCTCGGGAAGCACATACCTACACTGGCTTTTTCTACTTTTCCTTTGCTGCAAGTTGCTTTTCTTTCACCATGGACTGTTTTGGCCTTGGTGACCTCGGCGTCATGTGCACCATAGGTGTAGCTTCAACACTAGATACTTGAGGTCCTAGAGCAGCGGATACAGCTGCTTCCAAGCTCAGGGATTCGACAGGGTTGGTGGCAGTCATCCTCTCCATAAACAACTCACGGGCGTGATGAGAAATGTCTATGTGCGAAGAATTCCTCCCAAAACACTCGGCTCATGAGAGACAGACATCAAATTTAAACTACAACTCTAGGGGCACAAAGTGTTCTCTTTTGGGTCGGCATGAAAAATTTATAGTGGGTTTTGAATTCAAATCCAACCGTTCCCCCCAAATTGTGACAATAAATGTTGTTTTGGTGACAGATCTTCAAATATTTTTGCCTTAAATTCCGCGAGCCCACTCCTCTTAATCGTCTTCTGGCTGTCAAGCCATGAACAGTGACTCCAACTGTCACTTTTCTGCTATACTGCGTGGCACCTCCCTTCATGGCACAACTTCCTCGGTTGCAACTTCATTATTTTTCATGTAGCCTGCCTACTGCGTAGTCCTCCAAAGCTGGTAGTGTAGTTTATATTCTTGCACTACCTTGCAAATGCGTAGAGCACTAAGACTGTCCTACAACTATATAGTCATTTCGCAGGATCCCCTGTATAGAGCTTCAATCTTCTCCCATTCACTCTTCCTAGAAAAGGTTCTCCATTTAGCTTCGTGAGATGAATTGTGCCTCCATCTATAATTTATTTGATAATATATGGCCCCAGCCAATGCATCTGAAATTTACTTGGAAATTTAGTGAACTTACTATCATATAACAAGACAAGATCGTTTACCTTGAACATGTGAAGCTTGATGTGGCGATCGTGCCATGCTTTTTCACATTCCTTCTATACTTGTTGATGAAATGATCCAAAAATGGATCCTAGATAATCCTTCAAGTCTAAAAAACTTCATATACGAGGTAAAAGGTGCCAAATGGCACAAATCCTTTGTAAATCAGAGGAAAATGAACGTCACAAGCTACTCTCAGAAATAGCCCCATTGCAGAGATCATTTTGTTCTGAATCTGCTGCAATTTGAATGGGAAAAAATAGACTTAGTATGTAGAATTTATTGCAGAAATAAGATGCCCTATGTTCTTTAGAAAAAGAGGAAAATTCCTCTAAAATGAGCAAAAACCCTTATAAAGGGAAATCACATCAGAGGAGGGCCAAAGGCGGACTTAAGTCGGGAGTAAAGCCACCCCCGATTACCGATCCCTGACAAATCGGGTCAGAGGTGGCACATGCATATAACATAAGGCGAGACCAGGGCCAATGCGATATCATGATTGCTGATATTAGTGGATCGCAATTGGCGATGGCATAAGGCAAAGGACGGACCCCCGAGCCGAGCGACGTTGTGATCACTGAAACCGGTAGATTGGAGTCGGTGATGACATGGGACTTAAGGTGGGACCATTGGCCATGCAAATTGCGATAAAGCTAGACCCGACGGGTCTTATAGGCACGAATATATATGTTTTGAAATCCGAAAAAGGGTTTTTCCTTTGTAAATTGGCATTTTCATTAAATAAACAAAATACAAAGAAATGATGCCCAAAGTGATAAAACAGACCCAAAGGGGATTTATAAGCCTGATTGTTATGATTTTGAGTTCCGTAACGACAGATTTTGGGCAAGCCTCAAGCGGTAAATGGTTTTGGGCTGGCTCCACCCAATCCCACTGACTGGTCAACACATGGCTGGCAAAGGAGAGAGGAAAACCACCTTTTCAAGCGAGTAACCTCCATACTCCTAAGTAGCCCGAAACTGCATATGGACCATTGGATTAGATATCCCATAGATCAATGGTGTAGAGTGTGTCAGCAACCAAAGGTAGAGTCTAATTAAAGGATTTTGTCAAGTTTTTGAAGGTTTTCCCATGTATTTGGGATTTTGCCCAATAAGCCTATGCAATGTGATTTAATGCCTAATGGAAAACCCGATAGGGATTTAGGGGCCATTGAAGGATGTTTCATATCTGGAATACACGTCTGATAGTGTATTTTCCTTAAAATACCTGTGTAATCAAATTTCCTCAATTCTTGGATTTACGCCTATGAAACGGCCCCGACTCTTTTTGTAAACGCTCCTGATCATTGATGCACACTACAGGTGGGAGTGTTTGACAAACAATGATGTGTTTGAAGCCACAGCTCCACACAACTAGATGGCAGTCGAACAGACAACGCACAGGGAAGCCAAAGAGCCACAGAAGGATGATTGGACACAAAGAAACGACTAGGGTAGCAAAAAATCCGAAAGCTCACCTCAAAGGAGGCAGAGAGCTCAACTGAGAGCAAGATGAATGTTGAAAGTAGTTGCAAAGCTGAGAGAGCAGAGAGAGCTGAAGAGCTACCACGCAGAGCAGCTGAGGGAGCCTTTGGGGTCACTTGAAGTTCAAGTGGAAAGCCAGAGAGTTGAAGGTTGTAGAGGGCCAAGAAGCTAGAGCCAAATTACCGGAGCCAAAACTAGAGTCGAAGAGCTAGAGCCAAAGCCAAGAGCCAGAGCCAAGAGCTAGAGCCAGATCCAAAGAGCCAGAGCCAGAGCCGAGAGCTAGAATGTCGAGAGCTTCAAGGGCTGGGGATAAAATGGTGTCTAAACACATCGTTTCTATGTAAAACAATGGATTTGAGCCAAGAGCTTGTAAAAAGGACTTTTCCATAAACCCAGAGAGCCTAGTTAAGTTGACTAAAGCTCACAAAGACGTAGCCCAGAGTTTTGGGTGAACTCCAAATTAATATTGTTGTTTTGTGTTTGTTTTTATTGCTGCATTATTTACTGTTATATGTATTTATATACCAGTTCAAGCACATTTACATATCAGCACAAACAACAAATTTTAAAGCATATAATCAGTTTAAATCAAATACCAGCATACACCTATATTTTCAAGCATTTTTAATTCCACATTGGTTAATCATGAAGACTTGGGAATATTTAAAGCTTTGGAAGTGGTTTAGGTTCTTGTAAGTTAGACAAAAAGCCTAAGAGCCCCATTTTCAGATCATGAAATCCTGCCAAAAATTGATCCTCTTCAAGCTCCATCAGTTGTGCAAGCAGTCTTCCAAGGCCTCACATCCACCATACCTATGAGAGTTGTTATGCGCAGACTATGCACAATATACTCCATCAACTTTACATCTTCGACACCATAAACCAATCTGAATGGTGTTTTCCCTGTCAACTTCTTGCAAGTAGTCCTATAAGCCCATATAACTGTAGGTACACGCACATCCTAGTCATTTCATTGTGCATTGCAAATCTTCATCAGTGTGTTCTCCAAAATGTTGTTGAAAGCTTCAACAGTTCCATTGGCCTGTGGGTGATACGGTGTACTCTTCTGATGATAGACCTAGAATTCTTCTTTCAATGTGTTGATCGTTTCATTCAGAAAGTGCATACCTTTGTCGCTCATCAACACTTTCAGGCACCCAAATCTCATTAAGACATACTCAAACAAAAACTTTGCTTCTCTAGCCCTTGTACAATCCTTAAATGGTTGTGCCTCTACCCATCTGGTAAGATACTCCATCCTGATGATGATATAGCGCCCACCAGTTTTCTTCATTGGGTGCTAAATTGGCCCAGCAAAATAAATCACCCATTTTTCAAATGGTTGCAAAGATACTTGAGGCTGTAATGGAAATTCATCCCTTCGTGATGGTCTGCCAATTCTTTGACATGCATTGCATGCCTTACAATACGCCTTGGAATCCTTGTGCAACGTTGGCCACCAGAGACCTGCGTGAAAAATCTTCTACATAGTCTCATTTCTTGCATAATGTTCTCTTGCGGCCACTCCATGGGCTTCAATTAGAATGCTATCCCTTTCAAAATCTAGAACATATCTTCGTAATATTTCATTTGCACCCATTTTATACAGATGTCCTGTAATAACTTAGAAATTGTTGTGCCTACTATGAGTTACTTATTTTTCTGACTTGTATACCCTTCTAGTGCCATCCCTGTAGTCAAGAAGTGAATAATATCTACAAAATAATTATCCGATACATGCACCGCAAAGAGTTGTGCATCCGGAAACCCTTCCTTTAGATTACTGGACTCCTCTCATGTTTCGATCTGCGATAGATGATCAAGTCCCACATTTAACCTCCCTGGCTTCATAATTACTTCAAAGTCATTCTCTTGGAAGAGTAGAAACCATCTGCAGATCTTTGCCCCCAACACAAGCTGATTGACCAGGTATTTCAAGGAAAAACGCTCTGTGTGCATTTTGAAATGCTTGTCTAACAAATAATGCCTAAACTTCTATAGCACGTACACCATGGCCAATCCTTGGCACCTAGTTGTTGAATAATTCTTCTTAGCCTTTGATAATTTCCTACTTACGAAGGCTGTAGGATGGTCCATTTCCCCTTCACCATCCTGTGTTAGCATTGCACCAACCACAATGCAAGAGGCATCCACATGTACATGAAACTCCTTTTTCTAATTGGGGAATACCAAGATTGGCACAGTGACCATCTTTTCTTTCAATACATCCAGTATGTGCTAACATTCTTCATCCCAACATAATGTTGCATCCTTCTTCAGCAGTTTCTCCATGGGCACAGTAATCTAAGCATATGCTTTGATAAATTTCCTATAATATCTTGTATGTCCCAAAGTTACGCGCAGCTGCTTCACATTCCTCACGGTCTCCAGATTCACAATTACTGCAATCTTTGCAGGGTCCACCATCAGCCCTTTCTTTCACACCATGTGACCCAGCAAGATTCCAAAGGGAACAAAGAATAAGCATTTCTTCAAATTCAGCGCGATTTGGTACCTACAAAATGTCTCCAACATAAGGTGTAGACTTGCTACATGGCACTTTACTAATCCAAACATTGTTTGGTCATTAAAATATACTTCCAGGAACTTATGGATGAACTACTTGAATGTTGTGATGACTACACGAGAAAACAGCATCATAGTGTACGCGAAACAACCCCACTCCATCACAAAGTTTGTTTTTATCCTATCCTCAGGAGCGATCTTAATCTGATGGTATCCAGAGAACCCGTAAGTGAATGAGTAGGCCTCCTGCCCTCCAAAATTGTCTAATAATTCATCGGTAAGCAGCATCAAGAATGGATCATGGACACATCCATCATTAAGCTTATGCAGATCTACGCAAATCCTTATCTCGCCCTTCTACTTCTTCTCCTAAAACACCATCGGGCTCACCCAATCAAATTCCTCAACAGGGTCTATGATGCCTGCTTCCTGCATCTTATCCATCTCTAGGCGAACCTTTTCCTTGTATTTAGGATTAAGGCGATACGGCCTCTATTTAATATGCTTCACGTCTAGCTTCAAAGTGATTTTCATAACGCCCAAATCTCCTACTATGCCCTTCAAGTCCGAAAACTTGGTAGGGAATAGATCTTAATATTTTTGGAGTAACTCAAAAACTTTATCCACAGTGGCATTGTCCCAATAATCTCCAATATTTGCAAACTTTGGTTCTGATTCAGTCCCAATGTTTACTTCCTTTGTTTTCAATAATGTGGTGATGTCCAAGCTATCTATTTGTGGGCCCTCGACTTTGCGATGCCCTTCTACCTCTAGAATATTAATGTTTCTCAGATCTTCATCCTCCTCTTCATCGGTCACATTATAACATTCCAGTGCATGGCACAGCTGGGTGCTCCAATATGGTTGCACCCATTCCATAGGTTATTGCAATGTTTTGAAGATAATTGCCTTAATCTCCTATAGGGCTTCATCGATGCTTGTGAAGCCATCCTTGAATCCAAAGGTCAATAAGAACCCTTCCCTTAATATATCCCACTCCGTGGTGCCATGGCAGAGCTCTGTTTCCATATACCAATTCATGGGAATTATGTCCAAAGTATGGCAAAAGATGTGTACCCACTCCAGCTGTAGCTTCATTCCCAAAGCTTTAGTCCATTTTGCTAATTGATCGCACGGATCATCCCTCCCATCATATTTATCAGTCAATCAAGTGTTAGGATGTGCAAACTATAACCTCATCATTCTTTTGTAATCCTGTCATCCATCAAAACTATCCTTGTGCATACCCCACCATCGTGCAGGCAGTGTGCAGTGTAAAATCTAATGCTTGGAAGCGGTGATCCTTAGGAACTTCACGCTCAAATGCATCCAGAAAATTATCCATGTCAGTCAAACCATCATAATAGGTCATTTTCTTACCTCCGATGAGACACGGCACAATGACTTCGTCATCATATTACATTACAACATGGATACTTCATGCAAACGATTATGCCAATGCTCCAACTCTTCATCTGAATCACAGGTGTAGGAATTCAATGTTGGAAAATACTAATTGGGGGGGGGGGGTGTGTTGAATCAATATTCCTTAGCAATTAGCACTTTTAAATCTTTTCAGAGCATTAGTTAATCTTCAATTATCATTAATGTTTATGCAGTAACAACAATGGATAAAAGAACATAGGGGGCACAAAACTTTTAGGTGGAAAACCCCCTCCGGGTCAAAAACCACCCAACGATTTTCTAATAATTCTTTAATATTCAACTCCAATTCAAAAGAAAGGTCCAACTTCCTAGAATCTAGAAAAGCATTCTTCTCTAGCTCCCACTAAATGGATGCTCCAACACCCAAGATTATTTAGTAGTCAACTGAAAGGATGCCCCAACATCCAATGAGCAACTCACACTAGCACCACCCTACCACCCTGAATTTTTCACAGGCTTGAACCTGTTGGTGACTTCATGCACTAGCCTAGCACCACCCTACCACCCTTTAGAAGAATAAAAGAAGAATGGACTCACGTACCAGGGAAAATGGTCCACTTTACAATGATGTAGAATGATCTAGAAGAAGAATCCAAAATAGACCATAACCCCAACTATGACACAACCACCTAATGATTATCCTAGACCTCCCAAAAGTGCCTCTTCAGCTCTTGCCAGATAGACACTTGTACAACTTTTACCATGATGCTTTTACAATGACTCTATACAATGATACTTTTACAATGATTGTATGTAGTGCTTCCCACTTGAAGACTTCATGTGGTGAACTTCTTGTTGTTGTTCTGCACCTTGATTGTTGGTCTTGTCATGCTACCCTTTCTCACTCTTTAGAACATTAGATTATGCATTGAGACTTCTCTTGATGAATATATAATACCTGCAAAAAGTCTTCAAAGAAATACCCATGACATGATAATGGAAAAGCTTACCTCATCCTGCAGAACATATGTCAGTGCTAAACAAAAACAACAAATTAGAATACAAAGAAACTAATGCAATTAAGATATGAACATGCATATACAAAATATACTTACCTGTATCTTACCTTTGTTGCATCATTGTGCTGCACCTTGCTCTTTGCTGCCCTAGAAAGTCTGGTCCTTTTCACCCCTTGACAACACTTGATCTACTAACTTAGTAACCGGAGAACCCACAGTAAAAACCATTTTTTGTCGACGTTTCAAATCCCAACAGGGATCCACCATCAGGACAATTATTGAATGATGATAGTAGAAGAGCTCAAAATTGATGCAGCTCTTCTTGCTATCTTCACCCTAAATTTCTCGAGTAAAATGATTTCACTCCATGTATCCCCTCCACATAGGGAAATGATTTTGGATTTAAGACTTTTGCGATTAATATCTTCTAACTTAGTAACCGAAGAACCCACAGTAAAAACCATTTTTCTGTCAACGTTTCAAATCCCAACAGGGATCCATCATCAGGACTATTATTGAATGATGATAGTAGAAGAGCTCAAAAGTGATGCAGCTCTTCTTGATATCTTCACCCTAAATTTCTTGAGTAAAATGATTTCACTCCATGTATCCCCTCCGCATAGGGAAATGATTTTGGATTTAAGACTTATGTGGTTAATATCTTCTAACTTAGTAACCGGATAACCCACAGTAAAAACCATTTTCTGTCGATGTTTCGAATCCCAACATGGATCCATCATCAGGACTATTATTGAATGACGATAGTAGAAGAGCTCAAAAGTGATGTAGCTCTTCTTGCTATCTTCACCCTAAATTTCTCGAGTAAAATGATTTCACTCCATGTACCCCCTCCACATAGGGAAATGATTTTGGATTTAATACTTCTATGGTTAATATCTTCTAACTTAGTAACCGGAGAACCCACAGTAAAAACCATTTTTTGTCGACATTTCAAATCCCAACAAGGATCCATCATCAGGACTATTATTGAATGATGATAGTAGAAGAGCTCAAAATTGATGCAACTCTTCTTGCTATCTTCACCCTAAATTTATCGAGTAAAATTATTTTACTCCATTTATCCCCTCTGCATAGGGAAATGATTTTGGATTTAAGACTTATGTGGTTAATATCTTCTAACTTAGTAACCGGAGAACCCACAATAAAAACCATTTTCTGTCGACGTTTCAAATCCCAACAGGGATCCATCATCAGGACCACAATATTTAATCTGATGTATCTCTGCGATTTCAAATCACCAACTGTGATCTTTGGTCATGTAGAAGCCCTATGAGTCTTCTTTCCAATGCCACAAGTCTGACCTAATCTGGACTCTTCAAGGCAAAGTTATTCCCAATCTCTTACAATGGCCTAATTATGGACTAGTTCAATAGAGAGAAGTTGTATGACGTACCACGTGTCATTGTTTCCTCCTTTAGATCTAAAATTGATACACAAAAAACTACAGTCAGTGCACTATCCACCACCTTTTACAGAATTCCAATCCTCTTCTCTGTGAGAGAGTTATGACGATTTTCCCAAGGTCACTTCTTTGAGATGAAATTTGGCAGCTTGCAAAACCCTTAACTTCCACAGATCATATATTCGAAAATATAGTGATCCAAGATCTGAAATTCGGTCACGACATTCATCAGGATTTTGAATCAAATGGGTTTAATTTTAGAATCTAATACTTCACAGAAATGAACTTATAGCGAAAATGCCATAATCACTACATATTGAGGATATATGAGATTTCTTTTTATAGAGTTGATAGGGGCTTCTATAGAGAATGTTGGAGAGATTTTAGGAGCTTAAAAAATTATTAATTAATGACAATTCAATGACCAAAACCAATTATGAGTGCCATGCCACAACCCCATAGGGTTTTAGCCCACTAACTGGGGTTACTAGCTTCAAACATGAATATCTCTCAAACTGTAAAGAATTACTTGGCATGCCATATATCAACGGAAACATCTTGACGAGTAGAAGCTATCTAGAAGATACTTGACTCAAAATAGAGTAAGTTGTGAATTCAAAATTCCCTTGCAAGATCAAGGTAGCCCCTGGTGTTGCTTAGGTTGACATCAATGACAACCTCAGATCATCTTTAGATCAACAATCTCCCCCTTTGACATTGATGGCAACACAAGTACTCCCCCTACAATCAGGGCACCTCTTCCTACTACCTTCTCTCCCCCTTTGACATCAATGGAAAAGGGTAACTCCCCCTGACACTCAACCATCCTGTAGACCTGTACACACTTCCTCTCCCCCTTTATTTTCTGAATAAGGAAAATGTAATGAGAACTTGGGAGAATCCCACGCTTCTGGCGAAGATATTCAAATGCTTCACGAGGTAAAGGTTTAGTGAATATATCAGCAATTTGTTCTTTTGTACCAACATATTCAAGTTTGATATTCTTTTCAGCAACTTGTTCTCTAACAAAATGATATTTTATCGGAATGTGTTTTTTTTTTAAATTCATGATAGGATTCTTGGAGATGTTGATGGCACTAGTGTTATCATAGAAGATGGGAATAGGCTCACTAAATTGTGCTTGAATATCTTGCAATGTTTGCTTCATCCAAAGGACATGAGTACAACAAGCAGTCGTTGCAATGTATTCTAATTCCACTATAGATAATGATATTGAGGTTTGCTTTTTCCTCAACTGTGATACGAGACAACCTCTTAGATAGAATGTTGCTCCACTAGTACTCTTACGATCATCAATGCTTCCTGCCCAATCTGCATCTATAAAGGCTTGAATAATGAGATTTTTTCCCTTGGGATACCACAATCCATATTCTGTTGTGCCCTTTAGATATCGAAGAATTCTTTTGATGAAAATAATATTTGATTCTTTTGGTGCTGCTTGGAATCTTGCTACTTGTCCAACTGCATAACATCTGGTCGGGAGGCTATTACATATAGAAGACTACCAATCATAGATCTGTACAACCTTTGATCCACATCCTTAGATGAGTTGTCTATGCTCAAATTGCAACCTATTACCATCGAAGTAAGGACGAGTTTGCAATCTTCCATTTTTAATTTCTTGAGCATTTCCTTGATGTACTTGGCTTGGTATATAAATATTCCTTTCTCTTGCTGAGATATTTGAAGCCCTAAGAAGTATGTTAACTCACCAAGTAAAGACATCTCGAACTCACTTTGCATCTTTGTAGCAAATATCTTACCTAGTCGATCATCACTACTACCAAAGATTATATCATCCACGTATACCTCAACGATTGTTAAATTATCCTTATGTATTTGTACATAAATATTTCTATCAACAATACCTTTCTTGAACCCTCGTTGACATAGATATCCATCAAGACGTGCATACGATGCTCTAGGAGAATGCTTGAGACCATACAGAGCCTTCTTTAACCTACAAACATAGTCTTCTTTTTCTGATAGTAAAAAACCTTTAGGTTGTTCACTGTAAACTTCTTCTTCTAATTCTCCATTCAAAAATGCTAACTTAACATCCATTTAGTAGACTTTTATTTTCTTGAACATGCATAAGTGAGAAACATCTGGATAGCTTCCATTCTAGCAACTGGTGCAAATGTTTCGTCGAAATCAATTCCTTCCACTTGTGCATATCCTTTGCAGACTAATCTTGTCTTGTTCTTGGTAACCTGTAATCCTTCAACTGTTTTGCTTCCCCTGAACCTTCAATGAAACTACCATCTTGTTCAAACTACCTTCCTGTCAATCATAGACTTGTGCCATATATTGTTGCATAGACTCCTCTTGTACAAACATTAAGGAGTCAACAAGACAAATTGTTCAAAATAGCAAGTCACCTAACGGGCCATCTTGACTTGAGTCATCATCTGAAGCAACTGCTAATTCCTCATGCCCTTTTACTTTTACAAATCCTGAAAGCATAACTGCTGAAACCTTGTTATCCGCTTTGTCTTCCTGTACCTATTTCCTTTTCAAAACCTTCTTATTCCTACAACCTCGAGCCATGTGCCCATAGTTATGACACTTGAAGCATTAAATGTGGCCATAGTTATGGCATTTGAAACATTCAATATTTGGCCCATTTAGCACATATTCTCTTCTGACAAAATCTTTGTGGAAATTGTCTCATGATCTTGCCAACTTGCTTCTAGGGTTTTGCAATTAATGGTTGTACCTATCAAAAACTTCACAATCCCTAGCCATATGTCCATAGTTAGCACATAAAAAGCAATAAAAATTAAATAAACGAACATACTTGGAAGATTTTTCATTCTTCTTTGGAGGCAGTGTTGTAGTTTCTTCTGGTCCTTTGTTCTTGATTGCTTTGGTCTTGTTCTTTGGAGTTGCAACATTCTTCTTTGGCTTTTCACTTTGATTAACTTCATTCTTAGAATCATAGTTCGAAGCTGTGGATCTTGTACCTTCATCAATTGGAGCCTTACCATCTTTAATTGCCTTCATTTTCACATGTTCATCTGTCTTAGCTTGTAAGTATTCTTTTTGCAATCCCTTGAGTTTGTTGATCTCATCACAAGTTGCATCAAGTTCTTCTTTCTTTTGAGCAAGATCTTCGTGAAACCATATTTTCAAGATCTTCCTTCTTTTTTCTACCTCCTCAACCTGTAGCTTGCGAAGAGTGGTCTTCTCTACTTCTCTATAGAGAACCTATATCTGTTCCTTCTGCTTCTCATTTTCAATCCTGAGCCTGCTTATTTCTATTGAAGATCTTTCTAATTCCTTTTGCTTTTGGTCAATGGAGGATATGTATCTTTGATCAGATTCCTTCCTTTCAATTTTTGCTTCCTGCATCTGTTGTGTGATCCTACTAATCTCTGCAAATTTTGTGTCGAGTTCTTGTTTCTTCTATTGGACTTCTCTCTTGAGGTCTCATGTCACTGTATTATTGATTTCTTCCAACTTCTTTTGAAGTGACTCTTCAATACATTTGTGTTCCTTAACTTCAATTTTGAGACCTTGAACTTGTTCTTCAAGAGTATTGGAATGAATCTTCTCAGCCTTAAGCTCTTTTATAAGCTTGATTTCCTCCTTAGAAAATTCTTCTATGGTCAACCCTTCATCATACTCAGAAGGATCTGAGTTTTCAATCACATCTTGACCTGGTTTCTTTGTTGAATAGAGATTATGAAGCTTTTCCAAAAGAGCTTTAGCTATTGAACATTGACCAACGTTTGTTTTCACAGAATTTGGAAAAACATTCAAAATTACATTCATGGCCTTTGAATTGTACCTTTTAGCTTCATCGATAGATGTGTCTCTAGAAATAATTGATTGCCATACTCCATGTGCCTACAAAGATATTTCCATCCTAGATTCCCATATCCAGTAATTATCTACATCAAAATTAGGGGTTGGTACACAATACTCACTTTCTTGAGATTTTGTTGTACCTGTACATTCCTTTGAAATCCTTATAACCCACTTCTTTGAATTTCCCATCTATATGCTTTGAAAACTGACTTATAGTGATTAAGTTGTCACTCAAGGAACCAAGCTCTAAAAACAATTGTTCAAAACTATTTAGGGTGGCGGGGCGAATCAGTATTCCTTAGCAATTATCACTTTTAAATCTTTTTAGAGCATTAGTTAATCTTCAATTATCATTTATTTTTATGCAGTAACAACAATGAATAAAAGAACACAAGAGGCATAAAAATGTTAGGTGGAAAACCTCCTCTGGGTCAAAAACCACTGAACACTTTTCTAATAATTCTTTAATCTTCAACTCCAATTCAAAAGAAAGATCCAACTTCCTAGAATCTAGAAAAGCATTCTTCTCCAGTTCCCATTGGATGGATGCTCCAATGCCCAAGATTCTTCAGTAGTCAACTGAACAGATGCCCCAACACCTAATGAGCTACAACTCACACTAGCACCACCCTACCACCCTGAAGTTTTCACAGGCTTGAACATGTTGGTGACTTCATGCACCAGCCTAGCACCACCCTACCACCCTATAGAAGAATAAAATAAGAATGGACTCCCGTACTAGGGAAAAGGGTCCACTTTACAATGATATAGAATCATGTAGAAGAAGACACACTAGAACATAACCTCAACTATGACACAACCACCTAATGATGATCCTAGACATCCAAACACTACCTCTTCAACTCTTACCAGATAGACACTTGTACAACTTTTACAATGATTCTTTTACAATGACTCTGTACAATGATACTTTTATAATGATTGTATGTAGTGCTTCCCACTTGAAGACTTCATGTGGTGAACTTCTTGCTGATGTTCTGCACCTTGATTGCTGCTCTTTTCATGCTACCCTTTCTCACTCTTCAGAATATTATATTATGCATTGATTTTTCTCTTGATGAATATATAATACCTACAAAAATTCTTCAAAGAAATAGCCATGACATGATAATAGCAAAACTTACCTCATCCTACAGAACATATGTCAGTGCTAAACAAAAACAACAAATTATAATACAAAGAAAATAATACAATTAAGATATGAACATGAATATATAGAAGATACTTACCTATAGCTTACCTCTATTGCATCATTTTGCTGCACCTTGATCTTTGCTGCCCTAGAAAGTCTAGTCCTTTACACCCCTTGACAACACCTGATCTAGTTTTTCTTGCCTTCTAGGAGAAAAATATTTAATCTGATGTATCTCTATGATTTTAGATCCCCAAGATGTGATCTTTGGTCTTATAGAAGCCCTGGTGAGTCTTCTTTCCAATGCCACAGGTCTGACTTGATTTGGACTCTTCAAGACAAAGTTATGCCCAATCTCTCACAATGACCTAATTATGGAATAGTTCAGTAGAGCGAACTTGTACAACATACCACATGTCATTGTTTCCTCCTTTTGCTCTGAAATTGATAAATAGAAAAATAAAGTCCATGCACTATCCGCAACTTTTTATAGAATTCCAATCCTCTTCTCTGAGAGAGAGTTATGACGATTTTCCCAAGGTCACTTCTTTGAGATGAAATTCAACAACCTACAAAAACCCTAACTTCCACATATCATGTCGCTGAAAATATAGCTAACCAAGATCTGAAATTCAATCATGAAGTTCATTCAGACTGTGAATCAAATGGGTTTTAATTTCAGAATCTAAGACTTCACAGCAATGAAGTTATAGCGAAAATTCCACAATCACTACATTTGGAGGATATATAAGATTTCTTTCTATAGAGTTGAGAGGGGCTTCTATAGAGAATGTTGGAGGGATTTTAGGAGATTAAAAAATTATTAATTAATGACTATTAAATGACGAAAAACAATTATGAGTGTCATGCCACAACCCCATAGGGTTTTAGCCCACTAACTAGGGTTACTAACTTCAAACATGAATATCTCTCAAACCGTGAAGCATTACTTGGTGTGCCATATATCAATGGAAACATCTTGACAATTAGAATCTATCTAGAAGATCCTTGACTCAAAATAGAGTAATTTGTAAAGTCAAAATTCCCTTGAAAGATCATGGTAACTCCCGGTGCTGCTTAGGTTGTCATCAATGACAACCTCAGATCATCTTAAGATCAACAGTCTCCTGGTCCCATGCAATCCATCTATCTGTTGTCGAGTTGATCCAGTCCTGGTCTCACACTGTTATTTTGTAGATTTGTCTAGTTCATCCCCACTTTCTTCATAATCACGGACTGGTTCAGTGTAGCGAGCCCCTTCTGTAGGGTCCAACGACACTACAACTTGAAGTGATTTCCTTTCGAACGACATTGTCCTCTTTTCCAAATTGATGACTCCATTCATATCAATGGCCCAATCAATTCGCAGGAGTGCGAGGTATGGATTATTGTCATCAATGATATTTATAACTTCAAAGTAGGCCATCATGCTCACACCTTCTATATCAACTATGACTCCATATAATCATCCCATGGGGATGATTTTCTATTGGTCCATCATTCTAATTTGAATTGGAGACCAATGCAGTGTAGGTCCCCTCATTCTTTCCCACGTTTCTTTTGGGAAAATGTTCACATCAGATCCCTGATCCAAGATAACTTGATCCATCTCATAATAACGCATCTGCGTGGTGAGTGTCATATCACGCCCCATTCTTGCCTTATGTTTTCCAATTTTATTCTAACCACACGGTGTCCATGAAGGACATTCTCTTTGCTGGCGCATTTGTTTATTAACTCCTACAGGCCTTTCACAACTTTGCTATCATGCAACAGTTTCATGTAGGTCTCCACGAATGTGGTAAGGACAGAGGGATCAACCTCTGTAGGTGTGCTTGTTTCTTGCACTTTGTTCTAGCTTCCTGAGGTGGAGGCCTTAGCGAAGCTCTTCTTGGCTTCCATAAAAGTTTCCTTAGCATGCTCCAGATCAAAATTAACTTCCTTTACTAAGGTCTTATAGATCCATATGTCCTCTTCAGGTTGTTTTTGTTTATCATCACCAGTTTGTATTCCACTTCCAAGCACTATATTCACTCTCTGATCCTCTTAGTAGGCCTCAGTTCTCATCATCTTTAATTTTTGCATAGGTTGTTGAGGTTGCGCCTTCTTCTCCTGCATCTTAGTTATCAGCATTGGGCATTATTCTATAGTGTGGTCAAACAAGCTGCAGTATTAACATGATGGGCGTGTCCAATTATAAGATTCCCATGTGTAGTGCCTTAGTGTTCCAAAGTTGTAGAAAATAACCTAACCGTGACCTCTACCAGGTCCTCCTCCTCCACAGCCTCATCCTCTTCCCTAATAACCTTCACGCACTCCTCCAGTGCCCTGCCCTGGAGGCCGAGTTTCTGCTTGCATCCGATATGTAGGTGTTCTTTCCATCATCAGCTCATAGTTGTGACAGTGGCACTCATCGTGGCCCATAGATTTGCAAAAGTTATAGAACAACTGTTGCGGTGTCTAGATGAACTTTTGAAGAAAATGGCAATTATCTGTTGCATGTTGTCTGACAACCTAACAAATAGTGCACCATAGCACAACCCCCACGCTTAGTCTTGCTGGAGCTTCTGGAACTAGGGGAATTGGTCCCCCTCCTATAATATAATTCATCCATACGGGATAGTGGTCTTTATCGTGCCCCTGGATCTTACACTTCAGACACCGGACTTCCGTGCACACCTTTGGTTTAGTCTCCTTGTCTTTCTTCAAGCTCTGCAATTCTAAGCAGAGGCTCTGTAACTAAGAGTGAATTTTTTGTAACCCCAAGGTCACATCTTGAATAGGCGTTGCATGCAACCACATCGTGATCTCCAAGGATTCTGCCTGTGTTCCTATCTTATGTTGTGACAAAGAAATTCTTAGGTGGGACAAGAGCGAAGCTATAAACCATTCACGATGCTGACCATCTGTTTGCTGCATGTTAGCTTCTCGAATCTGACACTTCAACCTTTTATCTAATTCCCAAGGTGTCTCATCGACCCTCATCATGATTTCCTTAAATCCAAATACTAACTGTGAGTTAGACTTATGGTTACTAAACTACTTGTTTAAAACAACCTTAGTCTTTGCTAGCGATGCAAGAGGTTGATCAGAACAAAATTTAATATACCAAGTCAGTGCACAATCCTGCAAAGCAATAACCAACTGTGCCTTATTTAAATTATCATCAATAATCTGTTGCGCAGTCCAGATAGGATCCGCAACAAACCAAAATTGTTATGCATATTCATTATGTTCACCATGTTGAATGAAGGTGGTGGTGGAGGAGGTGTGGGCAAAGGTGTATGTGGTGAAGGTGGAGGTGGAGGTGGAGTGGATGGATGATTTATTCGAGGGAACTGCTGAGTGATTAGATAAACAACACTTTGCAGTGGAGTCCATTCCACCCCTTCGTAATCACTTATAGGTTGTCCAATCAAGGGACTATAATTTGGTACTAATCCTTCATGATTTCTAAAGAATCGTCCACTTTGCATAGCTTTGAACGTCAAGGTAATGGCATCACCCATTTTTCACACAACATCATTTTAGTCAAAGTATTCAATGCTCTTGTCCCTTGAAAAATTGTCACTCTGCTTCATTGTAGCTGACTAAGGTATCAACTGCGAATTCTATAACAAATCCTCCCAGAAGCCGATCGAGCCAATGATCAAAACAACCCAAGCGATCTGGTTTTCAAAGGCCTCTAATCGTCACACTAATTCAAGAGTCCACACTATTTGACTGTCAAGCTTCCACCTCCCTTAACCGTCATCCAACATAGTTAACCACTCATATAATTTGATCGGGAAGGTGAAGAAGAAAATTTGGTGTATCTCCATATACAAATATCTATCCAAGCACTGCTCCTTTGATAGGCATGGATTCTTGTTTTCCTGCACTGTAAATTCGTGAATTTTTCTATCCAACCACTTTTCAATTTGTTTCTTGGTTGGGTTCCAGTGGTGCAACATCACACATCTTCTTCAAGCAGATCCAAATCCTGACAATGAAACCATTTGTTGGCTTAGGGGTTCCTGACTCAAGTTCAGAATTAGTTGCACCAACCAACAAAACCCTACACTACTGGCCCTTTCGGCAAAAGCCTGCGTAGCACAGCCTATAGTCTCACCTGAAGCAGTATGAAGGGATGCTGGAACTAAGTTTCTGCATCCAGAGATCAGTGTGATGTCTTTTATCACCCTAGATCTTCCTTCATGTAGATCTATAAGCCCCTAGTGCTTGGTACTGCAACTCTGTTAAAACAAGCCTTCATGAAGGTCTACGATTGGTATTTGCAAACCCTTAACAGTCAATTCATTCACTTATGTGCATCAAAAAACAATCCTAAATTAGTGTTCACAATAATTAAGTTATTATTAAATATAACAGAATTCATCTGAGTCTTTGCAAACATACTTAACATGCATTGTGAACATTTAGTAAGACTTATTCAAGAGAATCGCGCATCATTAGATCAATATTTCATAAACACCTTATTCATCAACAACATATATTATAAACATAAGTAAACAACAATACGTAATATTTCCTCAAAAATAGTCTTTATTGATCCTCTGTTCAAATTTACAGACTTAAAACTACCCTGCGCACTCAGCTGCACAGGTCCGCACAGTCAGTTGCAGACTCTACATAGGCCTCTACACACATAGTTGCAGAGCCCTTATTCTCCAATCTAACCCACTTCTATGCGCTATTTCTTCTATTCTATTGACCCATTACTAACATGATCTATAAGATAACATGCCTTAGACTCTCTAAGACACACCTATTTCTAGCTTTTTTCATACAATCCCATGGTCCACGGACCATGGGTGGGTCTCAAAACCAACTCAAACTTTACATAAACAAGGGGCTAAAACCCCTTTGACTCCTAATCATTTGTGTGCTCCACATCCACAAATCACAGAGAATTTACATTACTTATAGGAATATATCAAAAAATGGGTTATTTTAACCCCAAAACTGACCCAGGGGACCCATCTCAATGGGTATGCCTCCCTCTGAAAATATATCATAATGAAATGTATTGTAATAGATAATGATCTCAATCAGTTGTTCTTGATCCAAAATTGTCACAAGGTAAAGCACTTCATTCATCAGTTGTCGTTTTTGACTTTGTGCTTTAGGGGGCAATCTATTCTAGGCCATTTTGTCACATCTGGTCAATAGGCCTATAAACTAGATCAATCCACATCCGTGAACACCTTGTCATCATCGCTACACAAATCCCTATGCATGAATCTTACAAATACCTAATATTATAGGTCTAAATACTTCATTTGAGTGCTTTAAGGCCCAATGCACCCTGCACCTTTAGAGACCTACATTCAATAATAGGTTTCTCCATTTTTCACCAACGTTGATCAATAGAATTTTTTCCCTTGTTGGGGGTGCGTTGATTCTAGAAATTTGGGACAATTAAAAATAATCCTTAAGCTTCCTCTTCTAGAAGCTTTGAGGAGTTGTTTAAACTATTTACCTTAGATAAGAAATTTTAATCATATCTTATCCTACCTTGGGTATTTCACCTCTTATACCTTGAGCTCATCCTCCCCTCTTAAGTGGATCTCAATCTTAGATTGGTAAATGGATAAGAATTCCTAAACTACCATCTCTCTTCTATAAATTTACAGCCATCTACAACATCAGGGTTGGATTTTGGATACTAATCATACCCTCATGTTGCTGCCTTGAATATAAGAGAGCCATCATCTTCATGCATTAGGGTGACATTAAGGTGTGCTTTGTGAAAAGGAAGGAGAAGTCAACTTGGGGAGATCTCTACAAGATCATCTACTATTCTTGGTTGCAAACTTTTGAGCCTCAAACCTACACTTCTTTACACATCCTCTCAGCCTCTTTTTCCTATTCATTTCCTTCTTTTGCCACTCATTCCCTCCATCAAATTGCTCAAATCATTGTATTTTAGGACTTTTTACATGGTTTGCTAACTATGCTACTGACTGTGTTTGGTTTAGAATTTTGGTTCAAAGTGCTATGTTTCTGCAGCTCACACAGGGTTTCCACAGCTGATCCCGGTTTCCGCAGCCAACCCCGGATTCCGCAGCTATTTTATTAAATGATATGTTCCAAGTGTCCTCCGGGATGAAGAGACACATGGGCAAGTTCGTGGAACCAAGGACATGGTGTGTGTCCCTCCAAATCACCCAAACCAATCATCAAAACCCGTGGTAAACGAGGAGGAAACTACGGTCAACAGAGGTCATTGGCGGTGGCACGACTCTGCGTGTTCTGTTTTAAAGCACGTGAAGAACAGGTGGCATCGTCCTCAGTCATGAATATAGTGGGAAACATAAATCCAACAGTAGATTGAATGCCCACAACGACCATTGCCTAAATCCGAGGACGCAGCAAGACTACGTGTTTTTGCATAGCTGCTCGAATAGCTTAGTTTCCGTTAAGTTAGTTCGCTTTCCTCAGTTATAAATAAAGCGTCTTTGAAAGCTGGATAGTTAGTTGTTAGCTGCTAATATGTACTTTTGAACTCCCACTGTATTTTCTATTTCATGCATAATATATGAGAAGACTGTTTTTCCATTTAAGCGTGTAATTGATCTTTGAGCCGGCTGGAGTAGGCAGAGGGCCCCTGTTTACTAAAGGCATGTACAGTACTTTTAATTTCCTGCATTTATTTCTTTCATTTTATGTATATAATGCCTTTGATTGCTATGTTTTTATAGCTGTATATACATTTTGAATTCTGCTTGTTTATATTTCTGCACTTTTCCATGACTGATCAGTGTGTTATGTAGGTTTCTTAGGCGTGCCCGGGACAGTTTCTTTCTTTTCTTTTTCACAACTAGTGACACTTGTGATCATCTTGTCTATGTTGTTGATCTTCCTTGTTTTGCAGCCTTTATTTCCTTACTATCATTTAGTTAATTTGCATAGTTGCTTTCTGCTTTTAGACATCAAGTTGTTTATCTATTGATGGTTCCTTCTTCATAATTTAATATCTTCATTGAGG
>APFE030223957.1:0-12165 GCA_000404065.3 Pinus taeda | reverse complement strand
ACCACTCTCTATGGGGAGTGAAGTGAAAGGATGCACCTGAGTCAATTAACCATGCCTCATGATCTACATGTTACTTGAAGAAGCCAAGTACACATCCCCACCTTCATCTGAGGTGGTTTTCGCCTCTGCAGAAGGAGCATCATCAGATCCCTTTCCTTTATCAGGAGCTTTAGATTTACACTCCCTTCTGAGGTGCCCTTCCTTTCCGCATTTCCAGCACACCACCTTTATAGGTTTTCCTGGAGATTTAGATCTCCCTCTAGATTTAGATCTCCCACTCGATGACTTATTTTTGTTTTTGTTCTAGGACCGTCTTCGTAAAGACAAGGCATCACCATTCTTGTTGTCCATATTTTTCCATCTCATCTCCTCCGTCAGCAAGGCTGAGCTTATTTCATCAAACTGCAAAGCAGTTGCATTGCTACCTATTGCAATAACCAGACTATCTCACGAATCTAGTAGAGATCACAACAGACTGATGCACTTATCTTCATTTGAAATTTTAATATCAACACATGATAACTGACTTACCACAGTATTAAATGCATTCAGATTCTCTGTCACCGAGTCTCCATATTTCATCCTTAGGTTATACAGCTTTTTCAGCAGGAATAGTTTATTCACTAGAGACTTAGATTGGTACAAAGTCCCTAACTTGTCCCATAGAGCCTTCGTTGTTGCTTCCCCTAATACATTCAACAATACTGAATTTGAGACACACAATCATATTGTGCTCTTTGCCTTCTGATCCAACTTCTTCCATTCTTCATCGGTCACTCCCGTTGGTTTAGTACCCATATCTACCACGATCCACTGATCTTTATCCACCAACAGATCCTCCATCTTGATTTCCACAACTCAAAACTCTGACCATTGAACTTCTCAATCTCTATCTTTCCGCTGCTCGCCATCTTCTTTCACCACCAGAATCGATCTCGCAGATCTCCCACTGAACAGGGTTTACCACAGGCCCAAGCGAAACCCCTCAGCAACAAAGGCATCCCCTTGAAGCCAAAAATCCTCTGATACCAAATGTAGGTTTTAACCCCGTACAAAAATTACCTGCATACGAATTCTAAATCACAGGAAAAATAAAAATGCGAGAGCATAACACATAAAACAAATATACACAAAGATTTCCCACTGGATCTCAAAACTAAGACTACTAGCTTGATTTTTCATTATGTTCCTTTCAATGTTACAATACATATTTATACATGCCGAAGCATCCAATAACATGGACCCAAAAACCATCACGTCCAATACCATGGACCGAAAACCATCGCGTCCAAAACCATGGACCGAAAACCATCGCGTCCAAAAAACATGTGCGAAAATCATGCACAAAACCATAGGTGGGTCCGCCTAACCTAACATAGGGTCCAAAACCAAAATTTTCCGGGGCACTGCCCTAGACCCCATAAAGTGGGGTTACGGGTACCCCTCAAACCCCCTGTTAACTATGTGGAAAAAATATAACACAACCCAACATTGAAGATATTATGCTTGATTCTTTGTAGAGTATCGACTCTCCTTGGGAAGAAATTCCTGAGGATTCCCCTTCTGAAGGCAATCCCTGGCCTGATTTGGAAAATCCTAATGACGAAACCCTCAAACAGAACATCCCTATCCTCGATATGGCTAATATTCCTCAACTGGGTGGAAACAAACTCCCACCTCCTCTGGGAGTACTGCCTCCTTGGCTCTCTCAGGATGTCGTGGCGATACCTGGGTAGTAGCATCCCTTACCCAAGAATGTAGAAAAGGTACTACCTAAATTTGACCCTGAGCGGGGAGACACCACTGAAAACTACATCAATTCATTCTTCATGGTCGTGTGCATGCTGGGGGTAGCTGATGAAGATATAGTTTTGTCACCTATTCTCTTTTACCTTGATTGGTGCAACTTCCACATGGTACTTTAGCTTAAGAGTAGGATCAATCACTTCTTGGGCTGCCTTTCAAAATGCCTTTTTAGACAAGTATGGCAATGGAAAAACCCTTGCGGCCTTAGTTCTAGAACTATCCCATTTGAAAATGGAAACCAAAGAAAAGGTCAAGGATTTTAACATCTAGTTCAACACTTTGTTCAACAGAATCCCAGCCACCACTAGACCTACTGAGGAGGTGCTCATGGAATTCTACATCATTGCGCTCCCTGTCCCTACTATGATGTGGGTCAAGAGGAGTAATTCACGAACCTAACAAGGTGCTATCGATGAATCAGTAAAGGTCGAGAATGAAATGCTCAGTCTCACAGCATGCCACCCTACAACCGGAGAAAAGAAAGCCTCTCAGGCATCCAAGAAGAACAATGGGAGTGATAACAAGGGGGTTGAAACAAAAGAAAGTGATACCACAAATGTATAAGGTTTGCATTAGATCATTAAGAAGTTGACAAATACAATCATCGATATGAAAAGGAATTCTAGAGAGAGTACAAGTGGGAGTGGAGGATATTATAACAACAGAAAACCTTTCAAACCTTTATATCGTAAAAAGAGAGAAGGTAGTCATGGTCCACTTGCACTGCCTGCTCCACCCAATGAAGGAAATTTAAATACAGAAGAGCTAGCTCTTATTGGATTTCTCCTTAACCAAGAAGAACCTATAGTGGAGCTATTGCCAGAGCAAGAAGATGAGGAAGAATACCAAGTAGAAGAACCCTTGGAAGAATAATCTCAAATTAATGTACCGTGGGATTTCTATACAAACGAGAACGATGATTACCAAGGAAATAGTATGACAGAAATCCACACTAATGAAATCCACACACGAAGAAAGGGGCCACTTGCAGGTGTGATGAAGCCTATAGATTAGACCAAGAAAGATGTCCGCCCTGTGAATGCACCTGCTCCCAAAGTCCCTGTTGAAAAGAGTAGACCTAGTGGCCAGTCCAAGAATACTCCAGTTACAAACCATCCATAGAAAGAAACTCCATTTCCCATTGCAATGAAGGCTACTCAAAATGGTAAACTTCCACCTAAGAATGGAAAAGCTGGTATGTTTACTCTGCCCTATCCTTTTTATAACATTGGTTACAATATTGTAAATGATCTTAAGAAATCTAGGGCTAATATCACATACTTTGACTCGCTGAAATTAATGCAGCAAAGAGATCTGCTCCTGAAAGCTATGAATGAGTGAAATTCAAAACTCTCATCATCCCAAGAAGCTAAACCAAGAAGTCAATGTCCAGACTTGTCAACACCTCCAATACATCCCAAATTCCATCAGCTATGGAAGCCACTCTGTCTAAAATGAATCGAACCCCCTAAGATGTCAGTGCAACCATGATAGGAAGGAAATCTAAATCCATGACTCCCCCCTTCCTAATCACATTTGAAATCTTCAACATGAACGTACACAGCTGCTTGGTAGACTCAAATGCCTTGTCCATTGTGACGCCTTACACTGTTGCTAAGAGAATTCATGTGATACTTGAGAAAACAGGCACTCGAAGCAAGCAATTAGACAGGACAAATGTGAAAGTGATCGAGGAATTGAAATATGTATTGATTCAGATGATTGCTAAACCACCATACACACAAGTCATTGATATAGTGGTAATCGATATACCTGAGGCTTATGGAATGCTACTTAGTAGGGACTAGTCAGCAAAACTCAGTGGATATTTCTCAACTAATTGGTCCCATCTCTTGCTACCTCAGAAGGGGAAGGGTGAGATGTTGAGAGTTGATCGGGAAAGATATATGAAATATGTGGTGATTGATTTAAATGGCTCCAATGAGCCCATAATTTTTACCAACTCTAACCTTGGGAACTATAGTTTCAATGTTTATTCCACGGAAACCTGTTTTGGAGAATTCCATACAGAAACAGTCGATGAAATTACAACAAACATACAGTTGGAAGCTCTCCCCTATAGTTCAACTGATGCACCACCATGTAATATAGTAGATGATAGGATTAATTTCGTAAATAACAGTTCAATTGATGTAACATTAGATTTTATGTTTTGGACACTCTACTTTGATGGCTCTAACTGCTTTAAAGGTGTAGGTGCTGGGAGCATTCTCATTCACCTGCAAGGGAACCAACATTTGATGGCCAGCTGGTTGGAGTTCGCATGCAACAACAACACAGCAGAATACGCAGGCTTGTTGCAGGGCCTAAAGAAAGCCATTGATATGAAGGTGAAAAATCTTAAAGTTTTTGGTGACTCACAGATAATCATGGATCAGGTAAGGAAAATGATACACTGCAATTCGCCACACCCGGGAAGATACCAACATGAGGTATGGAGCTTAATTGATAGTTTTGATTCTTTTAATATCGCATACATACCTCGATGGAAAAACCAAGAGGCTGATATGATGGCTGGTATGGCTGCAAAACTTTTCCTTGATTTTAGATTAAAAGAGAATAAATGTTATATTGAATTGATTTTTAGACCACCCGTGCTTGATGTCATCTCGAATTAGTAGGCGTTTGAAGATGACAAGCTTATGAATGGGAATAAAGAGTAGGCTAAGCCCTACCAACAAAAGCTTCGTAAGATGCATCTAAGCCTGGGACCATTGGTGAAGAAAGAGTTAAACAAAATGTTGGATGTTAAAATCATCTTTCTGGTCATACACACCCCTTGGGTAGCCAATCTCATGCGAGTAAGGAAGAAAATTGGAGACATCAGGCTATATATCAATTTCAGAAACTTGAACCAAGCATCGCAGAAAGATAGCTACCCTGTCCCTTCTATAGAACACATTCTTCAGTGCATTGCTAGGTCTGAAATGTTGTCCTCATTAGATATGTTTTCAGGATGTAATTGAGTATTGGTGTCAAATGGGGATCAGAATAAGACAACATTCCAACACTTACGGTTGAGCCCATTCCAAGTTATGGAAAAAATTGGTTAGGGAACTTACAAATTGAAAAATTTACAGGGAGAAACCGAAAAACTCCCCGTTAATGGCCAGCATCTCAAGGGACACTTCCAATAGCCACCACATGGTGGCTACCTCCTGAGTAGGATAGGATTCATTTTATTCTTGCTATTAGTTTAGTTACATTTCTGTCTTTTACTTTCTCGTTTTTCTGCAAAGTTTATGTTCTTTCTGTTTTGAATTACAACCCTTTTCAGCCAATTGATTGCAGTCCTCTAGTCTCATTTTTAACTTTTCAGATTGCCTCCATTCGCCACCTTCAGCTTTTGCCTCCCTCATTAACCTGTTGATGAGTCTGTTGATCCTAAACCCATCATTACCTTACAAATCAAATGAATTTTCCATGAGCCCATGAAAACTAGAAAATTAGTGGGGAACTCAAACCGAAGCCACTCATTGGCATCTGTTGGAAACTGGGTGAGATCTGTTAATAAATTGGATATTTGGAGCATGTAGGGGCATCTTTATAAAACAAAATCTGTAGCCACAGCTGGACTAGCATGGAGGAACGCTGCATTTTTAAGTAAATCCCACTCAGACCTAGCCTATACTTGCTTGTAAGGTTTACAGTCATTCTCCATAGGTCCCATCCACCACACTAAATTGTCCAATACCTATTATCTACAAGTAAACCTCCTTTCATGGGCTAAGCTCACTGTCATATACCCTGCGACAAATCCAATTGTGCTCTATTCCTTGTGCCTAAAATTGGAAGGACTTATTTAAAAGAAAATGAAATTTCAAGTCCTTGTGTCAATCTGGAAGGACAGGTTGTTTGGGAAGCCAGTTTGAGTAGGGAATGTTGTTGGGCTCAGAGTACCACTTGACATAGCAAGCCCAACCTTGCTTAAGTGGTTTAAAAATATGGCAAGATCGATGACTGCACCCCATTCAATCATGTGAAAATATAGCACTGAAATTCTTATATAAAGTGCAGATAAACATCAAGTTTGATGAGAAATAAAGAGTTGGTACAAACCTAAACAGGTATTGATAGATTAGTGATGGCCCCAAAAGGATTTTGAAAGTGGGAAACAGGTGAAGGAAGGTCAATAAATCCCATAACACTACCATTGGAGAATGCCTATCAAAACCTTATTAGTAAGAAGAAGCTATTTGTCTTTATCCCGCTCGAAACAATTAATGTTGAAGTGGAACCCATGCCAGTTCATCTGTACAGTTTTCATTTCAAGTTTATCTTAACACCTTGATCTTTTATTGATCTAAGGTTTATATGGAAACAGAGATAACTGGTTCACCCAACAGTTTGCCATTTTTTGTGGTCACAACCACCACCCTATTAAAACATGCTCTAATGACAAATTTTGAATGGGTCCCCTAAAAGTTTGATCTTTCATCCTTTCAAATGATTTGTTTTGTCCCAAGGGTTTTAACTCTTCGTCGAGTCATATTTTCAATGCCTAATGAATAAGCCCGTTGAATAAACCTCTGCTGCATGGTTCATTCATGACCCAGCCTAGTCCTTCATTCATTCCCTTCATTGGGACTATTGAATCTTCATAGACATTCATGGTACATTTTTGCCCACACATATAATCACTGCAACCCTTATTATAATCGTTTGTGTGCTTAACCCACAAAATCTTCCATCACATCTTTATTCCCATCATAACTCTTTATAATGGGAATACTTCACAAAATACATATAGCATTCCTTTTCGCAACATTGGCGTGTAGTGCATACCATGAGGAACCAGACCCAACGACATTATAAACCATAATTTATATATTTCGGGTTCGGAGCTCATCGCATATCGCAATCGGTGGTGTCCATGGCATAAACATAAAGCGCAGTCCGATATGGTCGACCCACTGGGGCTATTAAGCTCAACACATATGTGTTTCAGGTGTGCCTACCCAATCACTTATCGCAATTGGCAGAACCCGGGAATCATATATAAAATACAATGCGATGTGGTGGACCCACCGTGTTATTATATATATATATATATATATATCAGGTTCAGCCTAATCGTATATCGTAATTAGCGGAGCCCTAGGCTTGTGCATATTGTGATATGCGATATGGCGGACTCGTCGATCCTATTAAACATAATATATATATTATCGGTTCCGCCCCTACCCCATTGCAAATCTCTATCGGCATAGTCTAGCGTTCATACATGAGGTGCGACACCATATGGCAGACCCGACGATGGCTATAGATCTAGTACATAATTTTAGAAGTCTGCCTTAGGGTCTAGTCACGGTTTTCCCATGTTTTCCTGTGCATTCAATGAAATTTCGTCGTCCAGGTTTTCAAAGGAAATTCGATAGGGGTGATGTTTCATATGATTTATTGTTGAGATGTGTGATTGCGACTCTGTCGTAGCACAACTTTGGCTAAGCTAGGCGCTGATTCTTTTGCACTCGCTCCTTTTGATTTCATTACACCTTATCATTTTAAAGTTTCAATGATGGAAAGAGTTGTTCTTCGGTGTTTCTATCATATGTTCATAATTATATAGCTAATGGTAATCATCTCTGCAGGCGAGGAGAAAAAGACGCTTGAGCAGATCCGAAGAATTCAGGTGGGCGGGTATGTTCTGTTTAAAGATTTGACCTTGGGCGTTCTCGTTTGGGTTCCACACGTAGCCTGTGTATTATAAAGGCAAAGCTGTCTCGGGTTTCATCATGGGGAGATGACACATAGTCACCCCCTTTGATTAACATCTATCCATTTCCCCAGGAAATGAAGTGCTCCAGCAGATATGCCTTTTACGTGTCAATGGTTACATGGACGGTTCTATCTCTATATATTTTGATTTGTATACTAAAAACCCCTAATGGAGGAGGGAAAAAAGTAAAAAGGGAAGACCAAAGGTCATCTCTAGAGGGGCATAAATATTACCTCGGTAGATGAGGGAAGGGCCTTTTGTTTGGAGAAAGTAGTTTTGATTTATTGTGAATAAAGAGGACTGTTTGGTTCGAGAAGGAGCCTGTTGTTTCCAAATTGTTTCCACTTTTATTTGATATTTTTAGAATCATTGTGTTGTTGTTGGTATGAATACAAATGTGATTTTATTTGTGCTCATTGATAACTAACTTCTCATGATTATTCCTGGTTATTTGAATGTGATTTAGTAGCATTAATAATTCATGGAAGGTTGTTGATTCTAGACTTGTTAAACATCAGTTGCAAGTGTTATTTGTATGGAAAGGAATGTATATTCTTGTATAAGTAATGGCATTGTGATTAGGATTTAATACATCCTTGTTCTTAAGTGGACCAGTAATTTATTCATTTGAACTTGGGATTTATGTATGGTGTTTAACCTCCTTTTGTTTTACTCCTGCAGGATAGATTAGGATAATTAGGACTAGACTAGAGTAGTTGGAAATAGATTAGATAGGAGTTGATACATATAGGTTAGCTATTTTAATTTTGTTGATTTAATTGAAGCTTTCTTCCTAGAGGCAATCTTTCAACTCATTTAATAGTTTACGGGGTCACTTAAAACCCGTTGGAACTAGTCATTCCAAACGAAAGTAGGTATAATTGGGGCTTGCGATCGGGTTAGTTCCCCTTGTTGGTATAGCGAAAATTCGCCATGTCAACAGAGCCCAATTCATATTTTACATTGCATTCACTCATCTCCATAACGGGAGTAGTTCTCACTGGAAAAGAAAACTATCATGAGTGGTCCCAGAAGATAAAACACACCCTCATTTTCAATGAGCTTTGGAAAGGAATTTGTGAAGGAGAAGGAGACAATGCACCGGAAAAGATTACTTAAAATAAGGAGCTTTCCATATGGGAAAGCTAAAAACAACAAGGCCTAAGACTTAATTGTAGCATCAGTAAATGAAGAGGTGATTCAACATATTTCTCCATTTTCAAATGCCTTTGAAGCCTTAAAGAAGTTGAAGGAATTGTTTGACTCACACTCTAAACTTGAAGTTGTTAAATTGATGATCAAGTTATTCAATCTTGAGTTGAAAAATGATGACCCTCTTTCCTTAGCATCAGAAGTAAGATCCATTATACATGATATAAAGGCCATAACTTATGATATATTCCTATCATAACTTATGTTAATGCACTATATCCCACCTATTCACATTATCTTGAGTCATCACAAGAAAGTGGAAACCTTAAGGAGATTACCTTTGACTCCCTTGAGAATAATTTTTCTAAAAGAGAGAAGAATTTTGGGAAGAAGAAAAATGCTCAGTCATCTAAAGAAGTTTTGTACCTTGCACAAAATAGAATAATCATGCGCAAGATTCTTCTAGAGGAAGAGGTGGTTGAAGAGGAAGAAGTTGAAGGAATTGTATGACTCACACTCTGAACTTGAAGTTGTTAAATTGATGATCAAGTTGTTCAATCTTGAGTTGAAAAATGATGACCCTCTTTCCTTAGCATCAGAAGTAAGATCCATTATACATGATATAAATGCCATTGGTGTTGAAATATATATTCCTCAAATAACTTATGTTAAGGCACTATATCCCACCTATTCACATTATCTTGAGTCATCACAAGAAAGTGGAAACCTTAAGGAGAATACCTTTGACTCCCTTGAGAAGAAGTTTTCTATAAGAGAGAAGAATTTTGGGAAGAAGAAAAATCCTTAGTCTTCTAAAGAAGTTGTGTACCTTGCACAAAATAGAATAATCATGCACAAGATTCTTCTAGAGGAAGAGGTGGTTGAAGAGGAAGAGGAAGGAATAATTTTAGAGGTAGGGGTAGACATTTCCAAGGAGAAAGGTCTAATCTTCATTGCATACGATGTAATAGATATGGACATGATGATTCCACATGTAAGCTGCCTTGGGACCAAATTGAGCAGGAAATAAATGAAGGAAAAGGTAAAACAACCTAAAAGAGGAAGAGTAAAGCACCCGAGTCCACTCATTATGTTGTGGAACATTTCAATGTTGGAGGAACTAAAGATTTATTCAATGCTTCACTTGCTTCATGGAAAAGTGATTGGTTGCTTGATTGAGGAGTAGCTTGCCACATGAATTTCAGGAGATATTTCTTTGAAGAATTCACTGATAATGTTGATGGAGTAGTATACTTTGCAGAGAAGTCAAAACTCAAGCCATCATGGCTTGGCACCATCAAGCTCAAGCTACCTAGTCTTCCATACTTTGTTCTACATGATGTTATATACCTCCTGGAGTTGAGGAGAAACTTGTTTTCCTTGGTCCACATCCGCTAGCAAGGACGCTCCATTCACACATTTGATGGAAAAGTTGAGTTCAAAAAATAATATGATCACTCACATGTCATGACTAGGATAGAGGAAGAAATACTTCTGAATTTGAAAGGAACCTTTGCTCTTGCACGTAAATTTTCATATAGTTATCACTATGATGAAGGTACATTTCTATCAAGTCTTTAATGGCATGATAAATTTGTACACTTTAACTATGACAACCTCCATTTGTTGAAGAAAAATGGTGTTACTCGTTTGCCTACTATTCCTAGGAAACCTAAGCAATGTGATGCTTGTATCTTAGGAAAACACAACAAACAGTATTTTCATGATTCTTACTCCAAATCACACAGAACAATTGAACTCATTCATTCTGATTTGTGTGGCCCAATGCTTGTTCCTTCTGCAAATGGAAATAAATATATGATGACATTTATTGATGACTACATCATAATGTGTGATGAGCCTCAGTATTGCAACAAAAATGTTGCAAATCCCAAGGCTACCAACTTTAATTATTGACCGGGGGTTCATACAAACTTAATAGGTATTGGTGTTATATGTGCAGCATACAATGTGTCTTTCCTTTTATGTTATGATGTAATGGAGTGAATGTAATAAAATCAGATCCTAAACTAATTGTAGAAAATGAAATGCTCGAAATAGAAACCTTAACCTATTGCAAGAAAGAAAATACAGGGAAAGAAACATATTCTAATTGAATAAAGTAAATATCATGAACTAAATTTCAACCATTACATTTCAAATAGTTTAGATCCATTAATAGAATTCATTGGATGTGGCAATCATCATTATATTATGTATTTCATAAATATGTCCATTAGCCCAAATTGCTGAAATGTTTTGCTTGGGTAAAGAGGAAAGTCCTAAGTTGTATTTAGCCTTCCCTAATAATTTATTTAGAGCCCAAGTGTCTTTATTCAACCCTAAGGGATCATAACCAAGATTCTTGAGTGAATTAGGGTAAATATATACACGCTGGAAGAGTATGTTAGGATATTCTGACGCATAGGAAATAGTTAAGTATAACTTGGTCTAGTGTAGAGTTAGGTAAAGTGTGTTTCTTTACTATGTACTTTTGTAACTTACCATCCGATGGTCATGATATGTAGTGATCCGACGGTTCATTCTCTCCTCGGTATTACTGACACTTGATCCATGGCTTAGCACCCAATTGGTCCATGATCTCTATTTAAAGAGCATGGAGGGTCATTTGTAGGTTAACTGTTCATGAGAGAAGCTTATGTAAAATTTCATTCTTTTATTAATAAATTGCCTGAAGTGGCCACGTTGGCTCAAGTCGTGGATTGTTCCCTCTTTGAGGGTTTTAACCACGTCAAAAATACTGGTGTATTGATCTGTGATTTGTTTGTGAGCGATGTCCTTTGGTGTTCTGTCTGAGGAACCTACCCTATAAATTCCTACATGGTATCAGAGCTATTTGAGGGCTGCGTCCATTGGTGATCCAAATCTGAAGCCGGTAGAACTGCATTCGACTGTCGTTTCCTAGATCTACTATTTCTGACAACTTTCGGGCCGAGAGGACTACTCTATTGTGTTAGGAGCATCTGTTCCAGTGAATAACCCCTTTTGTTTCATGCGAAAAGGTTTCTGGTAGCCCTAGCTACGTCATTTTTAAGATCTAGAGGTATACAACGTTTAATTGCAGTTTCTAGTTATTTTCTCTCTGTTTATTATTTCAGTTTATTTAGCTTCTTTTTTATTACCAGATCTATACCTTTCATTTCTGCGTATGCTCTTTGCCCTACGACTCTGTGCGATCGGGCAAATCAGAAACAAAGAGGAAGGATTTTTCTCATGTGTATGCTTTTTTTCGCTGCGCCTTAGTGTGATCTCAGAAAATCAGAAACATTGAGGAAAATATTTAGTTTCTGGGTAAAGCTAGCTTCAAGCCGTAAGGTTTATTTTTTTTTGTATGTCCGTGTTGGATTTTGTGTTTTTTTGTTTTGTAGGTAAAAAGATCTTTCTCAAGCAAGCATGCAACCCAAAGCTTCAGTGACAAAAAAAAAAAAAAAACCCCTTCCTCTTTT
>APFE030223951.1:41119-52028 GCA_000404065.3 Pinus taeda | reverse complement strand
AACATGTTTCTTTTAAAAGAGAATAGGGATTCCAAAATTTTAATCTAATTATTATTTATTATTACATTTATGATAGGACTATTAAATATTCTATAAAAAAATTAGTACTATACATAAGTCAAAGACTGAGATTTATGGGCAAGTTAGTTATGTTTTTTTGTCATTTTAGATAAATTGATTGAATAAAAAAATATCATATGAGGAAGTTTCATATGAAATGAGTTGAGTTATGTTTTCTTCGGCATGTGATATTAAGAAGCCATGGCTCTCGCCCATGGTATTGTAACAAACCCTATTTATAGATTAAAAAACTCAGTAATAAAGTGGATATAAATCTTGATGGATAAAAATCTTCTTCCATGCTTTCTGAAATGAATAAATGTTTAACTTATAATAATAATAATAATGTAGTTAATTTCATAATTTTTCAAATTTTAGCAACGTAAGATGTATTATGAAGTAAATGTTTTGATGTTTATTATGTATTGATAATTATTAACATTTACTAGTCATTTAATTTATATAATTATGTTAACATGTAAATTTCTAATAAAAATGTGGTTTTCTTTTAATATTTATAATTCCTTTACACTATACCATAGATTATGAACCTGACATATACAAATAGATTTGCATGCTATGCATGTCCACTCTAGAGTAGATTCATTGTCATTTTGAGAAAAAAAATTGTATTTACAAATAAAGCAATGTTTACTAAGAATATCAAAGATTACATTGTCTTTACCAATGCATTGATGTTGTATTTCACATCAATACCATATAACAACAAAAAAGTGAACAAGACTACACACCCCATAATAAGAACTTTTACTCATATATTTTTTTAATTAGTGCAACCGTATAAATTGAATAATTTGTATAAACACTAACCCATGATAAGAATCAAAACACTTTCCTGATTATACATCTCACATTACCCGGATAAAAAAGAATCATAAAATTTAACTAGATTATAAATTTATTATATTTTTTATCCCCACTTTACCATGGAAATTCTTAACTCAACTAAATAGCTCTTCTTACAATACTATGGGCCAATACCATGCCTTATCAATATGACGTGTCCAATATGATACATGTTGATATGATGTTTCCTTTAATTAAACAATTTGACATGAACTAATTAAAATAACAAAATTAAGTTGAAGATAAATATTAACACTTCAGATGTGAATAATACTATGACTATTCTAGCATATTCCATGGATGTTAAACCTCTACCATTCACCTAATAATTATTATTAGTTAAATTAAATGTGTGAGAATCCTATTGTCAAACAAAGAAGCCTATACATGTAATAGGGAAAATGCACAATGTAATCATTAGAGCATGACTTCTGTCCTGTATGACCTAGATGTAATCTTTATGATTTCTCTCCTTTATAGATTAGTTATCCTCCATTGTTGAATCTAATGTCATTATCTCGTGAATATGGATGACTTGTTACGACCAACAAGCCTTATATTAGACATTTATATGGAAAACAAGATAGGGCTACTATAAAATCACGGATTTTATATTTTCCCTTTTTAAAATTTAGTAAAATAGATAAAAATAGATACATAACTTGAAAACTTCAAAAATCTCGATCATAGATAATAATAAAGTTATTACCTATGAGGATCAGAACCATCTACATCAGAAGATATAACTAATTTCACCATTGATCACCTGATAATAATATGTGTATCATTAGACTGATATTTATTTTTAGTACTGGAATATTTATGTTCCATGTGTCTTTCCTTGGCTTGAATTGAAGTTCTGATTTCCTTATTTTCGTGGACATTCTCATTAAAATAGTTTTCAAGACATGGGATAATGAGCAAGTATTGTTGGTACCAATACATGTTCTTAATTTATGCTCATTCAAATGGATATTTCTTGGAGGACTGTCATCATAAAAAGCGGCATGGATGAGCCTCGTAATGAGCCTCAATATGGACAAACTCATCATTTCTAGGATTATTCTATTGCCTCTTTTACCTTGCTCATGAAAGTTTCCTCTAAATTAGTTTAATATTAACTTTAGATTGATGGATTTGTATTAATATTAACTTCTGATGTGACTAGTATGTGCAAGACATTTTAGTTAGGATTTTATATAGATAAAAGGAAAAATTAAGTTTATGGACAAGAAATGCCATTAACAACCTTTTATGATAAATAAAATCTAGACTATGTCACTCTTTACAAGTAACATATCGATGCAACAAAAGCACTAAATTATGCCATTTAGATTTCAAAGAGAAAATTGGCATACCTTTCACATGATATCCACAATATTTACTAAGGATAAGTTGCTTCTAGGGAATGTCACACATTGCACAACTTTTAGACCATTTCTCTCTCTCAAAGGGGATATGAGTAGTTGATGCAATGCAATAAATATATGTCACGTTGACTTCCATTGAACAAGAGATCGAGAATGACAAGGAGTCTAAGTTGGAGAAGATGAACATGCACTTGGAGAGGTTACTTGAGAAGGCAAGGAAAAAGAAGAAAATGCTTCGTCACTTAGCCTACCACGACCTAACCCGGAACAAGATTTGTAATGTAAGGATAAAGAGGCTAAAAGCCAAGCTAAGAAGAGTCTCAAGGAACAATAAAGAGAAAGACAAACTCAAGATCTTGGCCTAATAATAATTGGCCCAGAAAAGCACCTAACAAGGATCAGTTATACCAAACTTCAAGAAATTTGGAGCAATATTTGTCATTTTTGAAATTTTTGATGCAAAAAACAGGTTTTTTCAGCAACTGGGTAGCGCCACCAGCGCTACGCTTTTGATGGGGGTCTCCATTTGCAAAAAACTTTACATTTTTGGAATCACCATGAAAATTAATGCATGCTCAGAAATGTTTCAGAAGTTTTGACAAGTTTTGGACCTCCAAAAAGGCCAAAAACACCCAAAAAATGCCCTCTTTGCCACTTTTTTGCCACACAGGAAGTAGTCTTGCGAGATTGCATTAGTGAAGGGGCAAATAGACTCCAAATCAAAAAATTCAACTTTTCCCAGAAGGTAGACTCACAACGCTTTCCAATACGCTATTCTGCACCTGATTTGGACTTCTAGAAGCCTTGCAAAACTGTCCTAGAAAAACCGCTATGCACAGAAAAATGGCACTATGAATAGGAGGAAAATTTGTCAATTTTCCCTGTTTCTCAAAATTTTGCCTAGTTTTCTACCAATTTGACTTTTTCTCTCTCATGGTCAAATTTTTGATGTATATTGATGTAAATTGATGTACTTTGTGTAAAAATGATGAAAAATGACTTAAGGAGGTAGATACATTAGTTTTACGTGGTTTTGAATTGAATGAATCAGTTTCCATGGTTTTAGAGGCAAGTTGTTCCACTGCCTATTTTTCAGTTCCTAGTTTAGATCTTGTTGAAATAGCTCCTTAACTCATGGATCCGATCCCTGATGGCTCGCATAGGTCGTTTGATGCCTACATCTTGTAATTTCTTATTCATTTTTCAAATTTGGTCTCTTGTGGATGCATTGAGCTACTTTGTACATCACTTCTGTAGTATGGCAAGGAAATAAACCAGGGTTTTGCAACATTTTGTGGGATTCTTGTGGTAATGTGATTTAGCATTGTTTTCTTCTCTGTAATTCAGTTGATCTTATGTTTATGTGTGCCATCATCTCTTTCATTCAGCATAACTAAATGAATAAACTTTAAAGGTGGAATTTATTGCTGTTTCGGTGGTCTACCTTGGGGTTTATTTAGTTCTACATGTTTTCTACTGTTTGAAGAGGACTCATGATATTTGCATGCCCTCTCTAGCTCCTCACAAGTATTTAGACTCGCCATTACACTCATTTCAAAGTGCTAAAACCCTTGCCTACCTCGCCCCACAGAAACCTCTGCAAATCTGTGTTCATTTCCCGGACCCAAAGCTGCCTTCCCCATCTGATCCAGCAACCAACCATTAAATTCAATCAAATTCCTTTGAGCAAACGTACCTAGCCTAACATTAGTTTTTATATCAGTCATCTCAAGCCCTAATTGCCAATATCGTAACTGAGATTGAGAAGGAGAGAGCCCTCTACAGACCTGGTAGGGCTGGCTACCAGATTAAGCATGGTTTGATGTTACCCTAGACCTCACTTTCTCAGACTGAGGTAGACTTAGGCCCTAACACTCAATAATATATTTAAACCAAATCTTATGTGATAAGTTCATGATATATAACAAATATTCAAATATGGAAAATAAAACAATGTAGAAGTAGTCAAGTGCAAATGATCACATAGTTTATAATGCATTAGGTAATTACTATTGATTATCTTATACCACATGTAGATATTCGAGCATATATACAATTCAATCAAGCATATGAAAAAAAGTGTTATGGAGGCATTATAATATACAAATAGAAATAAGATAGGGCTACTACATAATGAAGGATTTTGTAGCAACCCTTTTTCACTTTGACATTCATATGTTGCATAGAGTCATAGCCTCCCAATAAATTATTTGAATATCACCAAGAGACAATTTTTTTATATTGCTACTGAATGGGAGAAAGTTTGATCAATAAAACATTGATAGTAGGTCTTTAAAATGTAAAAAAATATCAATTACACACGAGTCAAAGAAACCAAAGATATGTCATATCATAATTATAAAAATTAAAAGAAAACTACATGTCAAAACAATTCCAGTCATATAAAGTCAAATCCAAACAATAACATACACAAACATTGACATACGCAAAAAAAAATTGTTGCAAATACAGATGATAGAAGAAGAGGATGTGAAAAAAATATGAAAAAAAAGTGTTATGGAGGCATTATATTATACAAATAGAAATAAGATAGGGCTACTACATAATGAAGGATTTTGTAGCAACCCTTTTTCACTTTGACATTCATATGTTGTATAGAGTCATAGCCTACCAATAACTTATTTGAATATCACCAAGAGACAATTTTTTTATATTGCGAATGAATGGGAGAAAGTTTCATCAAGAAGACAATGATAGTAGGTCTTTAAAATTTTAAAAAAATATCAATTACACACGAGTCAAAGAAACCAAAGATATGTCATATCATAATTATAAAAATTAAAAGAAAACTACATTCCAAAACAATTCTAGTCATATAAAGTCAAATCCAAACAATAACATACACAAACATTGACATACGAAAAAAAAATGTTGCATATACAAATGTTAGAAGAAGAGGATGTGAACAAAATAACTTTGAACTATTTATTTAAAGACACCAATATATATTCATTTAAACATTCCCTCAATTATGTATCTGAAAAAAATGTGTGATCGAAATGAGCGGATCATAGTTTACCACAATCTCTATAAAAAAAAGGCCTGAGATGTGTTGCATGAAATTCTTTCCACATCACTTCAAGGTAATTTATGTAATATTGGCACGGGCCTTTTCTGGTCCTCTACTTTTGGCTGTCAATGATTAATATTAGAAGGTTATCAGAGAAGCAGTGATCATCGTTATATTTCTTTATTTCTATCTTAACGCATTCAATATAATATAAAATCAAAATTTTTTCACTTTGAAGTTATATTTTACCGTTTTTCAATACTAGATTAAATTTAATGTGATTTATAATTAATAGAAGAAAACGACACTTTGCTTCTAATTAAGTTTAACTGAAATTCAGTAAAGATTTATAAAAGTGTGATTTTAAGTTGTTTAATGTGTATAATTAGAATGCCGAATGGTTTTTCAGGCAACTCAATCCATTTTTTACATTTAAAACAAAAACAATATTGCTTGAAATTAAATCCCCAAATTCTGGTGAAAAATTCCATTTCATCTATAAGTTCAACTATGCCCTAATATAATGTGATTTTCAACTCAAGGTCAAGATAAAGTCAAACTTAATTTCTAAATTTATGTTGGAAATATATTCCTTTTAATTATTCTATTGCTAATTTGTGCATTTGTAACATCTAGAAGAAACTAAAGCCACTACATATATAAATTTGTTGTATATATATAGTATTTTACTCTATTTATTTTTTTATTATTATAAGGTTTTACCTATTTTGAAAACAAATTTTATGGAGCATTATGAGTTTTCTTCTTTAGTCATATAAGGAGTGAGATAATATATCTTATTTTTTTGGTGGATCTATTTGTTTAAAATTTTTAATATAATGATTTTTTTTGTCAAAATAGTTTGTGTGGTTTTAAAGATTTTTTTTACTTATTTCTTCTAATTTTTTATATACTTTTCCAAGCTTATTCAATTTTTTGATATAGTATTAATGACTGAAAGTTTATTCAAAACTTTATCCTAGATGTTGAGAACTAAAATTCATAGTTAAAAGAAGATATTCCTTAGAGGAAACTCTAAACTTTCATCTTTGTATTTCCCAAACAACTATAATTTTTTCTAGAGCATTGTGCTATTTAGAAAATATTTCCTTTTCACGTGTACCATCATGTATTTGACACATAGAAACAAATATATTTTCATGCTACCCATGCCCACTATAGAGTAGACTCATTGTTATTTTGAGAACAATAATGGTCAACTAAACCTCTCAAGGGTTACATTATTTCTACCCATAGTTTGATGCATTCCACATCACATCGATATAACAAGAAATATCTCAAAAGAACTATCGCACCCTATCCTTGAAATTTTACCATTTTACGAAAATCTTTTTAATAAAAAAATGGAATAAAAATGTTCCCATTTAGGGCGTGACATCTCTCCTTTATGACCCCACTCTAGATTTTATTCCTCCGTGTGCGAAAAATATGTAGAAAAATATACTTTTCAACTACTCTAATCTATAAGGAATCTCCACAATAATTTCAATGTAATTGACAACGCCAACTTATTGCATTTGTAGTAGGGTATCCCCTAATAACTTTTTACATAACATCTATAACTCATTTCATATAGTGTAATAAGAAATAATGCAATTTAGTTGGTTTAAGGAAACTTAATTTCCATATATGACCATAGTCATTTGTAGACATTATTTAAGCAATCAAAACAAATTCTCGTTTCAATTTTTTTGCATCTCTAGCTACAAAATATATAGAAATATCTTAGATTTCATTGTTAAGCACTAGAAATCAAATATAAAGGCACACAAATGAATATGAATAGTTTAGTTTATGCTAAAATACTCTTGTATATGATTCCTTCTCAAAATTTACCTGAGAATAATTTTATTATACATTAAAACCACTTTTGATTGTTTTTCCTTTTCATGACCACAATCACTTGCATACATGATAATAATAAGAAGACAAAATGTCGACATCCCAAATTTTGGGATTTCATAAATATACTTAATCACTATTCGTTATTTATCATTATGTTAGGCATTATCTGTTATTTATAGCTATCCTAGTTGATTTCAATTGTCATGTGCATTAAGAAAACTTAATTAAGGACTCTGAATCAGCTAGTTGTTGGTTATGGTGATAAAATTGAGTTTTCATGTATTTCATTAAGGAATATAAATCATCTAGTTGTTTCTTATGATGATAAAATCACTTCATCTATGTTTGAGGCTATTATCATGAAACTTCCACCACTTATCAAGTGTTCCCTTTCAAAATTCAAATTGAACAATGCTTGCTTTTAGGCAAGACAAAATGTAGTGGTAGGACTATTTTGTTACGACCTACTTGGGTTTTGGTGCTTTATTAATGGGGTTTCTATATGTATTAATGAATATTTATTTTATTCCAAAATTTATTAAGAAATGAGAGGGACTTAATGAAAATAAAAACATAATTGATCATTGTATGAAAGATCTACGTTAAAATATATCTACATTCATTTATTCATTTATTAGATATTTTTAATATTCGTATGGTGTGTTCCTGTTTTAATTTTATTCACCTAGATCTATATTCATTTATTCTTTTATTAGATATTTTTAGTATTATTATGATGGGTTCTTGTTTTAGTTTTAGTTTTTATTTATACGAATTTCATAATTTTATTTCAATTCAGCTAACTAGAATCAATATTGCTCCCATAGCAAGCCCACATGCTTATGTCACCACTTCGAAGGGGTACTATAAGTTTGGTAATGCTATAACCAATGCTTGACTAGTGTTCTTCTTCAACAATTACAATGATCTTCAGTAACCCTTTCGCACTAAAAACACTTGCCACTTGAAATTATGGCGTGGATTGGTGTTGCTACTTCTAAAAATGAGCGTATAAATTGGTTCAAGTACTACGCTTCCTCAACAAAAACCCTATCTTGAATTTTTTTTAGTAAACCTTACCAACCACTTCAAGATGACCTCCACTTGGAAGTATCTATCTTCAAATCTCCTCCACCTATCAGATATCCCAAATGCATAAAAGGTTATTGTGAAAAATCACACTTATTGAGATGCACCAACAATTAATGCTTCTTTAAAGTCTCTAGCACATGCATCAAATGTGATATGTGATCCTCCTATGTCGCAATGTATACTAGTAAATCATAGAAATAAATAATAAAAAATGATCCTATAAAAGTTTACAATATATCATTCGTTAACGTCATGAATGTAGTTGGTAAATTGCATAGGCCACATACAAACCTATTAGCGTAATTACATTCTAGGTTAAATGACATCATTGAATATTTTTTTAAATTGATTCACATCATTAAAATTTTATTAATTACTTTTTTTTCAATGTGTTATAAGAGTAGAGTAATTGATTAGTTGGTTAACAATGAAAATAATCATGCTGGGTAGGCCAAACACAATGGACTGGAACAAATTACATGTATATATATGACAGTTTGTTTGAGAGGAGGTATTATCACCAAAATAGGACCCTAATAGGCTGTTGATCAGACTATCTCAGTGTAACTATCTCAAACCAATCTTTTAGCTAAGGTTTAGCCTGCTCAGCCTGAGAGGGCTCTCTCAAAGGGTTAATGATTTTGATTAAAGATATGGATAGATGGCTAACTCTATGGTTTGCGACTATATATGTTTATAGGTTGAATGATGAAGGCTAGCTACCATTGGGCTATGGAGTCAAAGTATGTTTCAATACCACCGCAAGATGAGCTTAACATGAAGCCAGACATAGAGAGTTTTTATGCATCAGCAAAACAAAGATATAATGCAAGGAAACATAGTTTATGGATACATGGAGGAAGTTAGAGAATCATTGATGAGTTCTAAGTAAAATGTATTCATACCACTACAAGTAAGTGAAAGAGGAAATCCATTAGACAATATGACATTAAAAACTCTCTTTGAATCCTGACTAGTGAAGCTAAAACATTATACCTAGCATGGAAGTCAAGGCATTATCGAGTTCAAGTGCATAAATGAAAATATAAAACAATGAAACATAGTTAGTTTATCTATGAAGGAAGTCAGAGCATCATTGATGAGTTCTGAGTATCATAAGTAAACGCCATCGCAATGTAAGTATTGGAAGATGCCATCAAAACAAGAACATACAAGAACTCTTCATGAATCTTAAGTTGTCTTAGTAGAAATTTGCATTAGGTTTAAAATATACATAGTTTGCATATAGAGCAGTAGCTGAGCCAAAAATTCTCCAACCCCTTTTGTTAATTCGCCCTCTTGCTCTATATATAACATTTACAATTAGGATTCCAACATCCCTCATCAGGAGAATTCGAATTTGCCATCAGTGACACCTATTCTAACCATAAAACAAACATTTAAATGCTTTTCACACCTAACTAGTAGTCCTAGAGGCCTAATACAACTAGGAGTGTAACTCCTTATTATGATTACAACAACCTTATCTAAACATTTAAATGTATTCTTTGACAGTTGCAACCTCACGAAGTAGAATTTGATGAAGCCTCCTTCTCCTCCTCCTCTCCCCCCCTCTCCCTCCGCCCCTCTCTTTATATATCTCCCTCTCTTGCTCTCTTCACCTCACCCTCCACCTCCCCCTCTCCCACTCTATCTCTCACTCTATCTCCCCTTCTCCCTCCCCTTCTCTCTCTCTTTCTATCCCTTTCTCTCTCCGCCATTCTCATTCACGCTCCCTCTCTACCCTAATCTATCTCTCTCTCAACCCCTCTCCCTCCCTCTCTCCCCTAATCTATCTCTCTCTCAACCCCTCTCCCTTTCTCTCTCCCCCAATCCCTCTCCTTATCCTCCTCTCTCCCCCACTTATATATCTCTCTCTCTCCCTCCTAATTTCTTTCTCCCTCTCCCTCCCCCTCTCTTCTTACACCCTCTCCATCCCTTCCTCTCCCTCCCTACCTCTCGCTCCCTATCTCCCTATCCCTATATTTCCCTCCTCTTTCCCCCTAAAAATCCCTATCTCTCTCTCTCTCTCTCCACCCTACTATCTCCATCCCTCTCCCTCCCTCTCTCCCTCTCCCATCCCCTTCCACCCTCTCCTCCTCTCCCTCCCCCCTCCCTTCCCTCTCTCTCTCCCATTATCTCACCCCCCTCTCTCTCCCTCCCCCTCTCTTACTCTCTCTCCCTCCCGCTCTCTTACTCTGTCTCCCTCCTGATCTTGCTCCCCCTCTCCCTCTCCCCTTCTCTTCTCTCACCTATCTCTTTCTATTCCCATCTCCCTCTCCCATTTTTCATCACCCTCTCCCTATCCACCTCTCCCCCCAACACTGTCTCTCTGCCTTTCCCCACCTGTCTATCTTCCCTTCCCTGCTCTCTCTCCCCCTTCTGCTCTCCCTCCGTCTCCCTATGTGCCTCTCTCCCCATCTCCATCTCTATTCCCCACTCTCCCTCACCCTCTCCCTCTCCCACTCTCTCTCTCACTCTCTCTCTATTTCTCTCCCCCCCTCTTTTTTTATCTCTCCCTCCCCCCTCCTCTCTCTTGCCGTCATCTCTCGCCCTCGCTCCCCCTCTTCTCTATCCCCCACTCTCTCCCCTTTTCGCTCCTCGTCTCCCGCTCCACCTCTCC
>APFE030223951.1:25163-40598 GCA_000404065.3 Pinus taeda | reverse complement strand
CCCCGTCCCTCTCTCTCTCTCCCCATGTCTCCCTCTCTCTCCCTACACCTCTTCCTCTCTCCCCATCTCCCCCTCTCTCCCTCTCTCTCCAAACCCTCTTCCAAACACTCCAACCCCTTTTGTATCTCGCCCCACTCCCACCCTCCTTCCCCCTCTCTTTATCTCCCTTTCTCTCTCTCTCTCTCTGTTTCTCTCTCCCTCTCCCCCTCTCCCTCTACCTCTCTATCTCTCACCCTCTCTCCTTGTCTCTCCCTCTCTTTCCTCCCTCCTCTCTCCCGCTCTCCATCTCTCTCCTTTCCTCCCTCCCTCCTTTCTCTCACTCTCTCTCTTCTTCTAACTCCCTCTCCCTCTATCCTTCCCCCTACCCCTATCTCTCTATTGTCATCTCTCTCTCTCTCTCTCTCTCTCTCTCACGCACACACACACACACACATTATCTCTATCACTTGCATTATCTCTCTCTCTCTCTCTGTCCCTCTCCCCCCCCTCTCTCTCTCTCTCTCTCTCTCTCTCTCTTTGTCCCTCTCCCCGTTCCCCTCTCTCTCTCCCCTAAGCTATATCTCTCTCTTCTCCTCTCCCTCCCCTCTCCCCCACTCCCTCTCTTTATCCTCCTTTGTCCCCCACCTATCTCCCTCTATCTCCCTCCCATTGTCTCGCTCCCTCTCTCTGTATCCCTCTCTCTCCCTCCCTCCCTCCCCTTCCCCTCTCTCTCCCTTGCTCCCTCCCCTTCGCCTCTCTGTCTCTCTCTCCCCTTCCCCTCTCTGTCTCTCTCTCTCTCTCTGGCCCCCTCCTCTCTCTATCTCTCTCTCTCTCTCTCCCCCCATCGTCCCTCCTTGTCTCCCCCTCCCTTTGTGCGCCACCCATCCCCCGCCCTCTCTTTCTCAATTGTATAAGAAAGCAAAAGCACAACCATTATATCACATAAACAAACAAAAATTTCTTTCATTTCAAAAAACACATAAAATACACCATACATATAATTATAAATAAAAAACAATAACTATACATAAATATCGATGTCATGTCTATACAATTTAGGAGTACATTTAAAAAAAATACATCAGTCTCTTTTCACATTTAAATAAAGAAACATATCCTTTCACATATCTTATAAAAATAAAACAATTCTACTCATGAATAAATTATTTTATATCATCCAATTTCCAAAAGATAAATAATTATATATAATGAAATAATACAAGGACATCCTTTCATTATTATATAATTTGGAATCAATAAATAATTATACAAACACAAATATAACTAAATAATTCAAATATAATAATTAAAAAAAATAATTCTAACCATGTAAATATAAATGATATAAACTCAGATAAAATAGTACAATAATTATTACTTTAAAAAATAATTTAATAAAAGTATTTATTGGATAAACTATTTGGTATATAAAAATTAATTAATTAATATTTTAATATAAACTTTTATTGAATAAATTAAATATTTAAAATTAGAATATTAAATATTAAAAAAGGAAAGAAATGTAAAAAAAAAATTATAAGAAAATTAAAATAGGTAATGAGCTGAAGCAGATAGTGAACATATGCAGTCTTTCCGAAGCTTCTGAAGGTGGTAGCATGGTTCATCCGTTAATGCACAAGAATTTTGAAGGGTGAAATAGGAATGATATAGAGTGCTATGTTTTTGCCTAGGAAAAGCTTGACCAGACCGACGGACGTGGAAAAATTACTATGAATTTTTTTTAGATATTGTGGGAGAGCCAGAACTTTTAGATTAGAGAAAAAAGATCTAAAAACATTATTAATAAGTAATTAATGAGATTAAGTATAAGGCCAAGATAGAAAAAGAAAAATTATTAATAAATAGTTAATGCGCTTAAGGACAAGCTCAAGAATAAAACAAGATAGAACAAGAAAAGCGAAAGAAAACTAAAGATAAAAAAGAATTAATGGGATCAAGAAGACAGGAAAAAAATTAAAGCATTAGAATTAAGATATTTTAAAAACATAACAGAGCCAAGAAGGTAGTGGAGAAGACCTAGTAGAAATAAAGGGAGAAGAAAATTGAAAATTTTGCTCTAATCCATGCCACCAAAACCAAAGAATAAATCATGAATATGAATATAAAATAAATAGAAGAAGGATAACTGTCATGGATGTACTTGTTTTACTCTGTAACAATACATACTTTATGTAATCTAACATAGTTTAGCTCCTAATTTAAGCTTTTTGTCGTCTTGTTTTTTCTACTATTAACAATTTCTCTATTTCCTTCCTTCATATATATGTGTCCAATAATATATAGCATGTCTTTATTTAGGTTTCAATAGTAATAGATTTACTTTCAAGTTTGATATGCATTTTTAATTTGAAAATGACAAATATCTTATATTAAATTATATGTTTACTTATTTCAAATGTGATTAGTAACTCAAAGGTGAGATGAAGTCAAACTTAATTATATAAATAAACATGTTTCTTTTAAAATAGAATAGGGATTCCAAATTTTTAATCTAATTATTAATTATTATTACATTTATGGTAGGACTATTAAATATTCTATTAAAAAAAATTAGTAAAAAACATAAGTCAAAGATTGAGATTTATGGGCAAGGTAGTTATGTTTTTTTTTGTCATTTTAGTTAAATCGATTAAATAACAAAATATCATATGAGCAAGTTTCATATGAAATGAGTTGAGTTATGTTTTCTTCGGCATGTGATATTAAGAAGCCATAGCTCTCAGTAATAAAGTGGATATAAATCTTGATGGATAAAAATCTTCTTCCATGCTTTCTGAAATGAATAAATGTTTAACTTATAATATTAATAATAATAATAATGTAGTTAATTTCATAATTTTTCAAATTTTATCAACGTAAGATGTATTATGAAGTAAATGTTTTGATGTTTTGATGTTTTGATGTTTATTATGTATTGATAATTATTAACATTTACTAGTCATTTAATTTATATAATTATGTTAACATGTAAATTTCTAATAAAAAAGTGGTTTTCTTTTAATATTTATAATTCCTTTACACTATACCATAGATTATGTACCTGACATATACAAATAGATTTGGATGCTATGCATGTCTACTCTAGAGTAGATTCATTGTCATTTTGAGAAACAAATTTGTATTTACAAATAAAGAAATGTTTACTAAGAATATCAAATTTTACATTGTCTTTACCAATGCGTTGATGTTGTATTTCACATCAATACCATATAACAACAAAAAAGTGAACAAGACTACACACTCCATAATAAGAACTTTTACTCATATATTCTTCTAATTAGTGCCACCGTATAAATTGAATGACTTGTGTACACATTAACCCATGATAAGAATCAAAACACTTTCTCGATTATACATCTCACATTACCCAGATAAAAAAGAATCATAAAATTTAACTAGATTATAAATTTATTATATTTTTTATCCTCACTTTACCATGGAAATTCTTAACTCAACTAAATAGCTCTTCTTAAAATACTATGGGCCAATACCATGCCTTATCAATATGACATGTCCAATATGATACATGTTGATATGATGTTTCCTTTAATTAAACAATTTGACATGAATTAATTAAAATAAAAAAATTAAGTTGGAGATAAATATTAACACTTCAGATGTGAATAATACTATGACTATTCTAGCATATTCCATGGACGTTAAGCCTCTACCATTCACCTAATAATTATTAATAAGTAATTAAATGTGTGAGAATCCTATTCTCAAACAAAGAACCCTATACATGTATTAGGGGAAATGCACAATGTAATCATTAGGGCATGACTTCTCTCCTGTATGACCTAGATGTAATCCTTATGACTTCTCTCAACTTCTCTCCTGTATGACCTAGATGTAATATTTATGACTTCTCTTCTTTATAGATTATTTATCCTGCATTGTGGAATCTAATGTCATTATCTGGTGAATATGGATGAATTTTTACGACCAACTAGCCTTATATTAGACATTTATATGGACAACAAGATAGGGCTACTATAAAATCACGGATTTTGTATTTTCCCTTTTTAAAATTTAGTAAAATAAATAAAAATAAATACATACCTTGAAAACATCAAAAATCTCGATCATAGATAATAATAAAGTTATTACCTATCAGGATCTGAACCATCTACATCAGAAGATATAACTAATTTCACCATTGATAACCTGATAATAATATGTGTGTCTTTAGACTGATATTTATTTTTAGTACTGAAAGATTTATGTTCCCTGTGTCTTTCCTCGGCTTGAATTGAATTTCTTATTTCCTTATTTTCATGGACAATCTTATTAAAATAGTTTTCAATACATGGGATAATGAGCAAGTATTGTTGGTACCAATACATATTCTTAATTTATGCTCATTCAAATGGATATTTATTCGAAGATTGTCATCATAAAAAGCAGCATGGATGAGCCTCGCAATGAGCCTCAATATGGACAAACTCATCGTTTCTAGGATTATTCTATTTCCTCTTTCACCTTGCTCATGAATTTTTCCTCTGAATTAGTTTAATATTAACTTTAGATTGATGTTTTTGTATTAATATGAACTTCTGATGTGACTAGTATGTGCAGGACATTTTAGTTAGGATTTTATATAGATAAAAGGAAAAATTAAGTTTATGGAAGAGAAATGCCATTAACAACCTTTTATGATAAATAAAAACTAGACTATGTCACCCTTTACAAGTAACATATTGATGCAACAAAAGCACTAAATAATGCCATTTAGATTTCAAAGAGCAAATTGGCATACCTTTCACATGATATCCACAATATTTACTAAGGATAAGTTTCTTCTAGGGAATGTCACACATTGCGCAACTTTTAGACCATTTCTCTCTCTCAAAGGGGATATGAGTAGTTGATGCAATGAAATAAATATATGTAACCATATCTAGATGCCCTACTCTAGCTTTCTTTATATCAAAAGAAGAAGAAAAATTCTTGATAACCCCTTTACTACAACCCTGAAACAATTGAATTAAATCCCAATAGTTGACCTAGTGGAACAAGTTTACACATTCATGACATGCCCCTACTATCTCAGCTTGGATGACATTAAACTAGAGGCTAAATTTGCAACGTGTGAGTCAATTGACCAAAACTTACCTAACAATGTGAAAAATATGAACAAGAACAATGAAGTAACAAGGTGTTGGTAACCTTTAAACCCCAAGGGATTAACTCAAATGTTGATAGTCAAGAGGTATGGTATAGAGACATTAATGGTTGTCATATATGAGTGTTTGTGAGTGGTGGATTTGAGACAATTGGTGCAAATCAGGATTAACATACGTGACGAGAATGTCGAATCACCCATAAAACCATGATAAAAGTCTAAAAGCAATAGCCCTTAGCCTTTCCCCTGTTTCTTAACATCCCTGCCTACTTCCCAAAATTTTCTCAAGAATTTAGAAGCCCCTTATCCCCTTTGTTTCACTTCATTTCAACAAATCCCCTATTCCACACATCAGGATAGGTTTTACTCAAATGATGTTTTTGAGCAAGAAAAAATGAATTTGTAAAAAGTAAGAGATGATTTTGTCCATAATAGGCCACGGAAGAAAAATATCCTTCAACTTTTACACAGGTATCATGGTTTTAGAGAAATGTCAAAAATACAATTGCCTCAGGAGAGTTGATGCACCTCTGAAGTGACTTGGGGAAAATCAATATTTTTCCTAGTCCGATTGACCAAATGACTTCCTTGATAATTTAAATGATATTTATATAGAGAGAGATTTCCAATGAGCTATCATGAGCTCAATTTGGAGTTGAGGAAGACCTTCAGAATTTGACTGCAACAACACTCTACATTTAGGCAGCCTCATTTTGCACATTTTGACCAGTCTTGACGAGCTATCCTGAGCCCAATTTGGATACTAGGAAGGCCTCCAAAACGGGTTTGAAAAATTGTGCTACGCACCTGGTAGCCAAGCCCCAAAACGCTCCAAAATCACTCAATTTTCTTCAAATCTCTCGATTTACCTCTTAGAAAGTAAGTAAATCAATCCTTCTTGTCGAAAATGGTTTTACATCAATATTTGGTAACTCTTTTACTCATGAAGTCAAACCCCAGTTTTCACTAAACTGTCAAATAACCTTTAAAGTTCACTCATCCATTCTTTTTTCCCTAAACCCCATTCCCTTATATAAATTCCCTAAACATCATTCCCTCATATATTCTCCCTAAATCCCACTTTCACATACAAATTTCCCAAACCGTACACACTCTCCCTAAAATCCTAGACACTTTATCCTACTCACTCTTTAAACCCTACTCACATCCCTAAACCCTGTTCACATATACATTTCCAGACTCCCTCCCCCATACACTATGCCCATTCCATTCCTCCATCCTATTCCATACTATTATCCACAAACCATTCATATATAATCACATTTTTCAAAATCAAGGGAAAACAATGGAAGGAGACAGTGAATATGACTATGAGGAAGAGACACTCAATGATAGTTCCATGGAGAGACATAAGCAACAAAGAAAAGGAAAGAGAAGGTGCATGAGGATGATATAGAAAACCAACAAGAAAGAGAACAAAAAATTGGAGGATAAGCAAAGCCTAATGACAAAGAGGACCATGTCACGTTGACTTCCATTGAACAGGAGATAGAGAATGACAAGGAGTCTTAGTTGGAGAACATGAACATGAACTTGGAAAGGTTACTCGAGAAGGCAAGGAAAGAGAAGAAAATGCTTCGTCACTTAGCCTAACACTACCTAACCTGGAACAAGATTTCTAATGCAAGGATAAAGAGGCTAAAAACCAAGCTAAGAAGAGTCTCAAGGAACAAGAAAGAGCAAGATAAACTCAAGATCTTGGCCAAAGAATCATTGGCCCAGAAAAGCACCTATCAAGGATCACTTATACCAAACTTCAAGAAATTTGGAGCAATATTTGTCATTTTTGAAATTTTTAATGCAAAAAATAGGTTTTTTCAGCAGCTGCGCGCTACGCTTTTGATGGGGGTCTCCATTTGCAAAAAAAAATACATTTTTGGAGTCACCATGAAAATTAATGCATGCTTAGAAATGGTTGAGAAGTTTTGACAAGTTTTGGACCTCCAAAAATGCCAAAAAACCCAAAAAATGCCCTTTGTGCCACTTTTTTGCCACATATGAAGCAGTCTTGGGAGATTGCATTAGTGAAGGGTAAAATAGACTCCAAATCAAAAAATTCAACTTGTCCCAGAAAGTAGAATCACCGAGCTTTCCAATGAGCTATTCTGCACCTGATTTGGACTTCGGGAAGACTTCCAGAACAGGCCTAGAATAATCGCTATGCACAGAAAAATGGCACTATGAATAGGAGGAAAATTTGTCAATTTTGACTGTTTCTCAGAATTTTGCCTAGTTTTCTACCAGTTTGACTTTTTCTCTCTCATGGTCAAATTTATGATGTATATTGATGTAAATTTATGTAATTTGTGTAAAAATGATGAAAAATGACTTAAGGAGGTAGATACATCAGTTTTAGGTGGTTTTGAATTGAATGAATCAGTTTCCATGGTTTTAGGTGCAGGTTGTTCCACTGCCTATTTTTCAGTTCCTAGTTTAGATCTTGTTGAAACAGCTCCTTAACTCATGGATTTGATCCTTGATGGCTAGCATAGGTCATTTGATGCATATATCTTGTAATTTCTTAGTCATTTTTAAAATTTGGTCTCTTGTGGATGCATTGAGCTACTTTGTACATCACTTCTGTAGTTTGGCAAGGAAATAAACCAAGGTTTTGCAACATTTTGTGGGATTCTTGTGGTAATGTGATTTAGCATTGTTTTCTTCTCTGTAATTCAGATGATCTTATGTTTATGTGTGCCATCATCTCTTTCATTCAGCATAACTAAATGAATCAACTTTAAAGGTGGAATTTATTGGTGTTTCGGTGCTCTAGCTTGGGGTTTATTTAGTTCTACATGTTTTCTACTGTTTGGAGAGGACTCATGACATTTGCATGCCCTTTATATCTCGTCACAAGTCTTTAGACTCACCATTACACTTATTTCAAAGTTCTAAAACACTTGCCTACCTCGCCCCACAGAAACCTTCGCAAATTTGTGTTCATTTCCTGGACCCAAAGCTGCCTTCCCCATCTGATCCAGCAACCAACCATGAAATTCAATCAAATTCCTTTGAGCAAACGTACCTAGCCTAACATTAGTTTTTATATCAGTCATCTCAAGCCCTAATTGCCAATATCCTAACTGAGATTGAGAAGGAGAGAGCCCTCTCCAAACCTGGTAGGGCTGGCTACTAGGTTAAGCGTGGTTTGATGTTACCCTAGACCTGAATTTCTCATCCTAAGGTAGATTTAGGCCCTAACAGTCAGTAATATATTTAAACCAAATCTTATGTGATAAGTTCATGATATATAACAAATATTCAAATATGGAAAATAAACCAACTGTAAAAGCAGTCAAGTGCAAATGATCACGTAGTTTATAATGCATTAGGTAATTACTATTGATTAAATTATACCACATGTAGATATTAGGGCATATATACAATTCAATCAAGCATATGAAAAAAAGTGTTATGGAGGCATTATAATATACAAATAGAAATAAGATAGGGCTACTACATAATGAAGGATTTTGTAGCAACCCTTTTTCACTTTGACATTCATATGTTGTATAGAGTCATAGCCTCCCAATAACTTATTTGAATATCACCAAGAGACAATTTTTTTATATTGCTACTGAATGGGAGAAAGTTTCATCAAGAAAACATTGATAGTAGGTCTTTAAAATGTAAAAAAATATCAATTACACACGAGTCAAAGAAACCAAAGATATGTCATATCATAATTATAAAAATTAAAAGAAAACTACATGTCAAAACAATTCGAGTCATATAATGTCAAATCCAAACAATAACATACACAAACATTGACATACGCAAAAAAAAAATTCTTGCAAATCCAAACAATAACATACACAAACATTGACATGCGCAAAAAAATATTGTTGCAAATACAAATGATAGAAGAAGAGGCTGTGAACAAAATAACTTCAAACTATTTATTTAAAGACACCAATATATATTTGTTTAAAGATTCCCTCAATCATGTATCTGAAAAAAATGTCTGATCGAAATGAGCGGATCATAGTTTACGACAATGTCTATAAAAAAAAGGCCTGATATGTGTTTCATGAAATTCTTTCCACATAACTTCAAGGTAATTTATGTAATATTGCCACGGGCCTTTTCTGGTCCTCTACTTTTGGCTGTCAATGATTAATATTACAAGGTTATCAGAGAAGCAGTGATCATCGTTATATTTTTCTATTTCTATCTTAACGCATTCAATATAATTTAAAATCAAAATTTTTTCACTTTGAAGTTATATTTTACCCTTTTTCAATACTAGATTAAATTTAATGTGATTTATAATTAATAGAGGAAAATGACTCTTTGCTTCTAGTTAAGTTTAACCGAAATTCAGTAAATATTTTTAAAAGTGTGATTTTAAGTTGTTTAATGTGTATAATTTGAATTCCCAATGGTTTTTTAGGCAACTCAATCCATTTCAACATTCAAAAATATATTTTAAACAGAAACAATATTTCTTGAAATTAAATCCCCAAATTCTGGTGAAAAATTCCATTTCATCTATAAGTTAAACTATGCCCTAATATAATGTGATTTTCAACTCAAGGTCAAGATGACGTCAAACTTAATTTCTAAATTTATGTTCGAAATATATTACTTTTAATTATTCTATTGCTAATTTATGCTTACAATAACATCTAGAAGAAACTAAAGCCACTACATATATAAATTTGTTGTATATGTATATTTTACGCTATTTATTTTTTTATTATTATAAGCTTTTACCTATTTTGAAAACAAATTCTATGGAGCATTATGAGTTTTCTTCTTTAATCATATAAGGAGTGAGATAATATATCTTATTTTTTTGGTGGATCTATTTGTTTAAAATTTTTAACATAATGTTTTTTTTGTGAAAATAGTTTGTGTGGTTTTAAAGATTTTTTTTACTTCCATCAAGTTTATTATGTCATGCTAGATTTGGACATTTAAACTATGACAGTCTTCGTTTATTGAAGAAAAATGGTGTGGCTGGTTTGCCTACAATTCCTAGAAAACTTAAGCAATGTGATGCTTGCATTCTAGGAAAGCATAGAAAACAGTGATTTCATGACTCACATTCAAGAGCACATAGGAAGCTTGAACTTATTCATTCAGATTTATGTGGTCCAATGCCTAGTCCTTCTACAAATGGAAATAAATATATCATGACATTTATTGATGACTACACCAGAACGTGTTGGGTTTATTTATTGAAGAACAAATCTGATGCTTTCCTAACATTCAAGAATTTTCATAAATGGATTGAAAATGATGCACAATCTCATATTGGGTCTATTCGCACTAATAGTGGAAAAGAATATACATCAAATGAATTTGAACAATATCTTCGCCAACATGGGATTAAACATCAAACAACTGTGCCTTATAATCCCCAACAGAATGGTGTAGCTGAAAGAATGAACAGAACAATTTTGAATATGGTACGATCCATGCTTTTTTTCAAAAATGTAAAGATAATGTTTTGGGCTGATGCTGTTCTATGTGCTGCATATATAAAGAATAGATGTCCATCTAGTGCTATAAGAAACAAGACTCCTTATGAATTGTGGTATGGACATGTTCCTTCGGTCAAACATCTCAGGAATTTTGGTTCCACCTGTTATGCTTTGATACCAAAGGTACATAGAAACAAACTTGGTGCTAGAAGTCGTAAGTGTATTTTCTTGGGGTATTCAAATACCTCCAAAGCATACCGCCTCTATGATGAAGAAAATAAAAAGTTTGTTATATCTAGAGATGTAATTTTTCTTGAATCATCCAAATCTGACAATGTTGTTGAGCGGCAACTTGATCACTTGGATAGATTCGCAAAATGAAATCATTTCAAGAATTTGAAAATCAGATTCCACATCTTGAAGGGGGATTCGTATACTAGATCAACATGTGGAATCTTCTTCTGAAGAATACTCTCCCCCGACTGAAACTCCAACAACGGATGATGCTTTAAGTGATGTAATTGATAAAATTGGGAGACTCAATCTTGATTCACTCCCAACTCAATCAACAGAGCAGCCTGGACCATCTCAGAAAGGTCCCCCAAAGTGGCTGACAAAGACACTTGAAAGTGTTCATCCTGATGAAATTGGAAAAACAGGAACCAGAAATTCAAACCGACAAAATGGAGGTGATGTAGATGACTCTAATTCACCTGTTGATATGGATGTTTCTTATGATTGTGAGTTGAACTTGTCTACAGATTTTGAAACAAATTCCTTTAAAGAAGTTTCTTCTCATGATGAATGGAAAGAAGTGATGCAAAAGGAGTATGATGCCCTTATAAAGAACGGCACTTGAAAGCTGGTTGATCCTCCATTTGGAACCAAACCAATTGGCTACAAGTGGGTCTACAAAAACAAGTACAAAGCTGATGGCTCACTTGACAAGCACAAAGCTAGGCTTGTGGCAAAAGGTTTCGCACAGAAGGAAGGGGTCGATTATGAGGAAACTTTTGCTCCCACAGCAAAATGGGCCACCATCCGGACACTCTTTGCACTGGCAGCTCAGAACGGTTGGAAAATCCATCAAATGCATGTAAAAACTGCCTTCTTGAATGGAGATCTAAAAGAAAATGTTTTTATGTCCCGGCCTGAAGGATTTTCTGTGAAAGGAAATGAAAATAAATATTGCAAACTTGTGAAGTCCTTGTATGGCCTCAAACAAGCACCACGAGCCTAGTATGAAAAGCTAACTGAGCATCTTCTGAAACTCAACTTCAATCATTTTGATCTTGATGATGCAACTTTATTTGTCAAGAAAGTTGGAAAAACAGTTGTACATCTTGTGGTATATGTAGATGATCTTTTAATGACAGGGAACAATGAAAGTTATATTGCATCCATTAAGAAAGAATTAGGAAAAATCTTTGAAATGACTGATTTGGGCTATGTTCATTACTATCTTGGCATTGAAGTAACCCAACATTCAAAATCCATATTTCTTTCTCAAAAGAAATACATTGGAGATTTGTTAAACAAATTTGGCATGACAGAATGCAATCTTCTTTCTACTCCAATGGAACAAAACTTGAGGCTCACATCTATTGAAGGAAAGGAATTTGAGGATGCAACAAAGTACAGACAGCTTATAGGAAGTCTCATCTATCTCACTACTACTAGACCAGACATTTCATTTGCTGTTGGAATCCTCTCCAGGTTTATGCAAAAGCCTTGTGAGGGACATTGGTCTGCTGCAAAAAGAGTTCTAAGGTACTTGAAGGGAACTCAAGACCTTGGAATCAAGTATACACAGGTAGACGACTTCAGCTTGATTGGATACTCTGATTCAGACTTCGTTGGAGACAAAGAAACTGGAGTATCTACTTCAGGATATGCTATGAGTCTTGGATCAGGAGCTGTCTCTTGGAGATCACGCAAACAATCAGTTCCAGCAGATTCCACAACAGAACCAGAATATGTGGCAGCAGCTGAAGCAACAAAAGAAATTGTGTGGCTCAGAAAAATTCTTGAATATTTGCAGGTGAAACAAGTACAATCAACTCCACTCATGATTGAGAACACCTCTGCAATAAAGTTGGCCAAGAACCCAAAGTTTCATGATCGTACAAAGCATATCAATACTAAATATCATTTGATCCGACATCATGTTGAGGCCAAAACAATCCATCTCTGTCATTGTTCCACAAATGAGCAAGTTGCAGACATCTTCACCAAAGCGCTTGGAAGAGAAAAGCTTGAAAGATTCGGAACGATGCTTGGACTCACCAACATCCCTTCATATTAAGGGGGGGAATGTTGACACCTAATCCGAAACGGATGTGTGAACTGGACAGTCATCCAGAAAATGAACTGATCCGCCATATTTATGTATATAAATGTATGTTAGCTAATGAATAAAATCAATCAGTTTTCTCTCGCTCATTCATTCTGGAGTTACCCTGGCCTGAAAAAACTAAAGATGAGAAGAATTAATGGGATCAAGAAGACAACAAAAAAAATTAAAGCAGTAGAATTAAGAGATTTTAAAAACATGGAGCCAAGAAGGTAGTGGAGGAGACCCAGTAAAAATATAGGAGAAGAAAATTGAAAATTTTGCTCTAATCTATGCCATCAAAACCAAAGAATAAATCATGAATATGAATATGAATATGAATATAAAATAAATAGAAGAAGCATACATGCCATGGCTGTACGGTTCTCCACAGTAAATACAAATACAGGCTTCATGACATCGACTTTCATTCGTCCATGCATCCTTCTGGAGAATCTTATCGCTATCCTCTTGGTTAGCTCAAATTCAAATCCGATCTTCTTTATCAAAAGCTACAATGAAATTCCTTACAATTGCAAATGATGAAACAAATGCGCTCTCATTCATCCTACAAATGCAGATCTTTCTTTCAGAACAAGCAATGATCGTAGATCATGTGAACAAAAATCATTGAACTTCGTTGGGCCAGGCCATGTGTTGTCGATTACGGTCGGATCTGGGCGTGAGTGTTAAGAACTGTTGATCTTTTCATATTCACCCTCTGGTGCCTTAAGATCTATGTTCAAAACTGAAGGATTGTTGTTGTACACTCTGGCCTATTTTCAAGGATGCCACAGTTGCTGCATCAGTTTGTAAGGGATATGAACTACATCAAGGCCAGAGAATGCTCCTCCATGAACTCACTCATCTTGCAGGGTCTCTTCAAATCGTTCAGGAGGAGTTACAACAGTTTCCTCAATGCCTCTCCATGAACTCACTCATCTTGCAGGGTCTCTTCAAATGGTTGAGGTGATTCTTGCAAGAAACACTGACTTGAGTTTGCTAATACCAATTCTAGCACTAGTACAGGGTATAGACACACACCGAACACAGAGACATTATAGACAAAATAAAAGGAACCAACACAGACAATATAGACCAAAGCAAAAGAACCAACACAGTCACAGCGGCACAAACATTGACGTACACCAGTGAAAAACTTCGCTGTTTCGCAAACAAAGAAGATAGAAGAGGAGGATGTGATCCAATAACTTGGAACTTTCCGATTAAATGCACTCATATATATATATATATATATATATATATATTATATATATATATTATATATATATAATATATATATATATATAATATATATATATGCACCTCACCATCTATTTGCAAAAGGCATAGAGATTCCAACCAAAAAGCTGTGATCCGTTTAAGGAGCGGATCACAGTTTACCACAAAGTAAATAACAAAAAGGTGTGAGATGCTTTTCTTAAATTCTTTGGGTTGTCTTCCCAAAAAAAGATTGAGATGCTTTTCAAGAAAATGTTTTCCAAGAAATTTGCCACGTCATCTATCCAGGCCGGTGCAAATTTGAAATGTTCTTGATAGACCGTAAATAGTACTTTCTGATTCTATGCTTTTGGCTATCAGCGATTCAATTAATATTTACAAATCCGGTCATAGAGATAGCTCGTTATATTTCTATTTTCACGTATTAAATATAATTGATCGTTTTTATTTATTTTCAATATCCATAGAATTGAATTACCCTTTAATTTTTATTTATTTTTTAATTGATTGAAGTTATATTTTACATTTTTCTTATTTTTTAAATTTTACTTATTTATTTAATTGAAAATCATGTTTTTAGATTTGAAGAAGTTATATGGTATGCGTTTTACTCTCTAACAACACATATTTTATGTAATTTAACATAGTCTAGCTTTTAATTTAGGCTCTTTGTCGTCTCGTTTTTTCTACTATTAACAATTTCTCTATTTTCTTCCTTCATATTTATGTGTTCAATAATATATAGCATGTATTTATTTAGGTTTCAATAGTAATGTTGGCATTATGATGCATGTGTTGTACTTGATGGCAACCCTCTCATAGAAGATCATCTCACTTGTATACATTCAGCAGATATATCAGATGTGATAGAATGCATGGGTTACCGGACAGCAAAAAGGGATCAGATGACAGTTCACAAGTAAGCTTTGCCATCAAGTCCAAAGGGGGAGATTGTTGGCATTATGGCTAAAGTGTTGTCCTTGATGGCAACCTATTCAGGTGATGGATCACTATACAACAGGACAGTAGCAGAGCTTGTGTACAACAGGACAGTAGCAGAGATTGATGATCAGCTATCAAATATTGGAGAAAATAAGAGGTACGCAGGTACACGTTACATAAGGTGCGTACACGCAGGCCAGTGTTACATAAAGTGCGTACATACCCACAGGAAACCCATTCATTGGGTGCATACCCCCAATGCACACATTCCAAGGCAGTTAAGCACCCACACATGGGGTTTTCTCATGGTATTTAGCCAACAGTATTGGGTTATCATGGTTTTG
>APFE030223951.1:0-15383 GCA_000404065.3 Pinus taeda | reverse complement strand
AAAATTATCAAAAAGAAGGAAATAAAACAAGAAAGCTAAAAATCAAAAGAAAAGTAAAGAAATAAAACAAAAAAAAAGTTGCATGCAGACACATGGAGTGTGTGCATGTGGTTCCCCTTCCAATGTTTTGTTCTATTTAATAGATGGTGAGGAGGATGGGAGGTATTCTATCATTCCGAGATTCTATCTTTTATTCTCTAGGGAGAATGGTATAGTAAGACTTAGGAGAACTTGCAGTAGTCGTTGATTGAGGGCTTGGGGGTGGCCAGTTGTGGTAGAATCCTGCGCAATTGAGCCTACGGTTGGGAGGAGAGTCGTCCCCAAAATCTTGTGATTATTTGGTAGACTGCAATTACAGGGTAGATCATGGCTCCTAAACGTCGAAGAAAAAGCCGAAACAACCTTGGAGTAGAAACACCACCTCCCGCCACATCAGAGATAGGAACCCGAGCTGAGCAAGCTATATTACATTCCCTTGGAGAAATGACCAATATCTTTAAGGATTGGGTCTCAAGCCAAGGACGAGATCAAGGAAATGTGCAAAAGGAATTGGAACAAAAACATAGACAAGACCTAAATTCTCAACTCAATGTCAAAGATGGAAAAGCAACACTTGATATTATGAAAGAAGTCCAAAAATCCAAATTACCATAGTTTACGGGTCTAGAAGGGGGTTGAAAAGCAGAAGCATGGGTAATGGCTGTCAAAACAGCACTTAGTTTTAAGGCATACACTTCTATGGAAAAAGCCCAGATATCAATGAGTCTACTAAAAGGAGATGCCTTATTATGGTGGGTAAATGAAGAAACGAAGATGCAAGTCACCCCAGTACAAGTTACTTGGGAAATGTTTGAGGAAGCCTTCCGAACTAGGTACCTATCAGAGGAGTATAAACACCAACAAGTAGGCGCCTTCCATGAAGTACGACAAAATGGTAGATCCATCAAGGACTATGAAGCTGAATTTTATTTGTTGGTCCATCACGTGGACTATATGGTTGATGGTAGACGTCAAGATGAAAGATTCTTACCTGGACTCTACCCCTTAGTCCGACCAGAAGTCGCCATGTGGAAACCCACCACTATGGCAACAACCACTAGTTTGGCTAAATAGGTCTTGAGGAAAATCAATATGAAGAAACAAATGGTAGTTGATGAAAGTTCAAGATAGGAGCATTCCACAATGCGGCTGAATAAACAAGGGGGGCAGCCATATAAATTCTAGGGAAGACAAAACACTATTTCTCGGATCGCTAGCGCCACTTCTCGACCGCCTCCAAGAGGACGTAAGGGTCAACCCTACTTGATTAATGGTAGGAGTAGAAGATTTGGTGACCAAGGACAAGTACAATGTGAGAAGCAAGCACAAGTAGAATTTTGGCATTGTAAAGGTCCACATTATAAAAAGATTGTCCAAGTTATCAAACAGGGATTAAACAACAGGAATACAAAGGAAAAGGAGGAAGACCACAAAACCAACATCGAATTCATGCAACTACAAACCATCGCCAGGCTGAGCACCAAGCCACTGTAGTAGAATCTGCAGGTATGATCAATAACATCCCTCTATCTTTGTTAATTGATCCAGGTGCTACTGATAGTTTTATTTCACCTTCAACAATATTTAGATGTGGATTGACAGCTCATGAGAAAAGTAGCTTTAGAATGGTAGAAATGGCGTCAGGCTCTCAGCAATCAGTAGGGTCAATGGTAAGAGATTGTAGTGTTAACATTTGGGGGTGTCGTACCAAGATCAATCTATATAGTACAACTCTTGGAACGTATGACTTAATCGTGGGAATGGCTTGGCTTGAATCCCATCAAGCTATATTGGATTGTTATAATAAGACAGTGCTCATAAAAAATGACCAAGGAGAATCGAAGGTGATAAAAGGGATTAGACGTGGTGTTACATTACGCCTCATATCAGCCAAGAAAGTTAATAAGTGTATGAGGAAAGGGTGCAAGATTTATGCGGTAGAAATGGTTCCTACCAATGAGAAGTCCTCGGATAAATTACACCCACTACTTTCCGAATTTACAGATGTATTTCCTACAGAGTTACCAGGCTTGCCTCCAATTCGAGAAATTGATTTCTCCATAACGTTGAAACCAGAAGTGGAACCCATATCCAAAGAACCTTATGGAATGACTGTTCTAGAGCTTAATGAATTGAGTATACAGCTTGAAGAACTTCTTGACCAAGGTTTTATAAGACCCAGTGTGTCACCTTCGGGTGCACCAGTAATTTTTGTAAAGAAGAAGGATGGAACTCTTAGGTTATGTATTGATTACTGAGATCTAAACAAGGCCACCATTCGAAACAGGTACCCCATGCCTCGAATCGATGAACTCTTTGACCAACTAAAAGGAGCTTCAATATTCTCCAAGATAGACTTACGGTCAGGTTATCATCAACTAAGTATCAAGGAGGAAGACATACCTATGGACACTATGAGTTTATTGTTATGCCATTAGGTTTGACTAATGCCCCAGCAGCGTTCATGAACTTGATGAATAGTGTCTTCCGAAAATATCTGGACCGCTTTGTCCAAGTGTTCTTGGATGACATCCTCACTTATTCCCGTAATGAGAAAGAGCATCTAGAACACTTGATGTTTGTACTACAATGGCTTAGAGAAAATAAGCTCTATGGAAAACTTTCTAAATTTTCCTTCTTTGACAAAGAAATTCAATATCTATGCCATACCATTAGTGGGAAAGGCATTGCAGTTGATTACAGTAAGGTTGAAACTATAATGACTTGGCCCACTCCTCGGGATGTCAAGGAAGTACGCAGCTTTATGGGATTAGTAGGCTACTATAGAAGGTTTGTGGAAAGGTTCTCGCAAATATCTAATCCCATCACCCACCTACAAAAGAAAGGAGTTAAGTTTGAATGGACAAGTAAGTGTGAGAAAACATTTAAGGAGCTAAAACATCGACTAACAATGGCCCCAGTATTAAAAGTACCTGACATGGACAAGGACTTTCATGTATGCACTGGTGCATCACAAGAAGGATTAGGTGCAGTCTTAATGCAAGATAAAGGAGTTATCGCTTATGCTTCTCGAAAACTTAAGAACCATGAAATCAATTACGCAACTCATGATCTGGAATTAGCAGTGGTTGTAATGGCCTTGAAATTGTGGAGACATTATCTAATGGGGCGCCACTTTGAGTTAAGAATAGATCATAAAAGTCTTGAGTATATCTTCACACAAAAGGACCTTAATGCTCGACAGCGACGTTGGAGTGAGCTATTTAGTGATTATGATTTCAAGATATCCTATATTAATGGAAAAGAGATCAAAGTGGTAGATGCTTTAAGCAGGAGACATAAACTTCATTCAATATCATCATTAAGGATAGACTTCAGGAGCCGGATTCTAAATCATCTAGTAGGGGACCCCCATTACCAGAAAATAAAATTTTCCTTACAAGAAGAGGTACCTGTGGCAACCAAGTGGGAGGAATACACCTTAGAAAATGATGGATTTCTACGATATAAGGATAGGATTTATGTCCCAGAAGATGATGATCTTCGGAATTTAATAATCAAGGAAGCCCATCAAGCTCCATACGCTGCACATCTAGGAGTCCAAAAAATGTATGCAGACTTAAAAAACTATTTTTTTGGACAATAATGAAAAAGGATATAACAATGTTTGTGGCTCAATGTTTAGAATGTCAACAGGTTAAAGCGAAACATCGTCACCCAGCAGGACTTTTACAACCCCATGATATACCAGAAACTAAGTGGGAGGTTGTTTCAATGGATTTTGTTGGAGGCTTACCTATGACATCCCAGAGACATGACTGTATTATGGTTGTGGTTGATAAATTAACTAAGATTTCTCACTTCATTCCAGTCAAGACCACCTTTGAAGCATCAGCTATCGCTCAAATTTTCCTAAATGAAATAATTCGCCTTCATGGAGTACCACGAAAGATAATATCTAATAGAGACGCACATTTTACTTCCAGATTTTGGAAAAGTCTATTACAATCTATGGGAACACAACTAAACTTCAGTACAGCATATCACCCAAAGACAGATGGTCAAACATAAAGAGTAAACCAAGCGTTGGAGGACATGTTAAGAATGTATGTCATGGATCAACAAAACCAATGGGAGAAATACCATCCCTTAGTAGAGTTTGCCTACAACAATAGTTACCACAGTTCAATACAAGAAGCTGCCTTGAAAATATTATATGGAAGACCATGTTGTACTCCGTTAAGTTGGGATCGATTAGAGGACTGAGTCATGTTGGGACCTGAAATGCTCCAAGAAATGGAAGAACAAATGGCCACAATTAAGCAGAGACTAAAAGAAGCCAGGGATCGTCAAAAATGTTATGCTGACGCAAAGAGAATTGATAGAGACTTTCAGGAAGGAAGCCAAGTTTTCAATAGAATCAAACCCTTTAAAAGTCCATTTAGGATGGGTAAGGGAACAAAGCTATCGCCTAGACTTCTTGGGCCATTCATGATCCTAGAGAGGATTGGACCAGTTGCTTACAAGCTCGAGTTGTCGTTCCATCTAAGAAGGATGCATAATGTGTTTCATGTTTCTATGCTTAGAAAATATGTACCCGACCCATCCCATGTTCTGAAATTTGAAAAATTGCAGGTTTCCAAGGAAGGAGCCCTTCAAATATAACCATTCTGTATACTAGACCGCCGGGTTCGTCGACTCAGGAACTGTGAGTTTGAGCAAGTCAAGGTCCAATGGGACCAATATAGCCCCGGGTCAGCTACCTGGGAAGATGCAGTTGTTATTTTTCAAGACTTTCCTTATTTACTTGATTAAAATGTGTAGTGAATAGTGCTCCTTAGCTAAGACAGATACTTTTATGGAGAATCTAAATCATGTTTTATTGTTTAAAACTTATGATACATAGACTATGATTTCCGTTTAGCTAATTAACTGTTAAGAGGTTGAGTATAATGGTAGGGGAATAATGATGCACATGTGGTTCTTATAGAAATGATGTATCCTTATGATTATGATGTTATGTCGAGGTATAGTGACATATTCATTTACTACATGATTATAGGTATTTGATGTTGATGTTATAACTTATGATGGTATTTAATGAGGTGAAGAATTTATTATTCATAAAGTTGTGATTAACTATGATGAATGTTCTCATGATGACATGCAAGATTTGGTATATGGATTAATTTCTATAATACTATAATGGTATAGCTAATGCATTGGTTGCATGTTGAGGTATAATGATTGACAGGACTCCACAATGGCCCGAGAGGACCGGTTTATTTGAAGATCTTGTGCGAGCCCATATGCACGAAGGAGAATAAATAAAATCATATGGTTTGGGGACAAACTCAATCAACACTACATATACCAGTGGTTCCTTTGTCTTGTGTATAAATCTTGATGGGTAGCTCTAGAAGAGCTATGAGACCATCTTGAGGAGGCCACGTGCCTGATGTTCTAGGCTAGGTGCCTAGTATCGGATTGGGATGCCGAAGTCTAGAAGGGATGTAAAGGACTTCGATGCTTGGGGTTGTGCGCCTTAGTAGTTGTGGGGGGAGTGGGCTAGCCTTGCGAGATGCCTGGGGTCATTGAGTACCGGACTAGATGCCTGCCTTGGGGCAGATGAGGTCTGAGTCAAGCGTGAGCCTTGGGGCCAGCCTTGGACTAGGATACAGACTGGGTCAGGCTTATGCGTGGTGCCGAAAGTGGGAAAAGGACAGAGATTCCTTGAGATTTCCTGGGGTGCTGGGGACTTTCGATGCCTGCTGGTTATACTAGTTCAATAGAGGGTGTTGGCAACATGAAGCAAATAAAATAATTAATAATAAAAACTTAACTTCGGGACGAAGTTCCTTAAAGTGGGGAGAGTATTTGTAATATCCCTCCCTTAATAATAAATAATATATAATTAATAACTAATAATAATAATAACAAAATAATAATTAATAATAAAAATAGATGATAATAAATAATAAATCACTTAATAATAAATAATAAAAATAATAATCATAAATGTTAAATAATAAATGATATTAAAAATTATATAAAAAGAAATAAGTAATAAAAATAATAAAAATAAAAATAGTAATAACCATTTTTTTTTTTTCAGTAAAGACTAAGCTATTAATATTAAAAAGAGAAAAAGTATGTACAGAGAGGATTAAACCTCTGAGGGAGCCGTAGAAATCCCTCTGTCAAGAAACCTTTACAAAAATTGTTGTTCTCTCTCTTTACAGAGGCTGTGATCATAGCCAAAAAATCCTGAACAGACCTATATCGACCCAAAACTAAACAGTGCAAAACTGATGACTGTACTTAGCATGATTACATGAAAGGAGATCCAAAGCAAAAATCCTGCATATGAGTTGCTTCAAGCTGGAAACGTTTGGCACCGAACACGCTGAAATTAACCGCGATCCCTGGAAATTCAAAACTAAATTGCTATCCCGAAGCTGCAAGCAAATGAGCTGGAACTTACTTGGGTAATAACCATATTAAAGCTCTAAATAAGAATAAATAGAAATAAAACAAGAAAATTATCAAAAAGAAGGAAATAAAACAAGAAAGATAAAAATCAAAAGAAAACTAAAGAAATAAAACAAAAAAAAAAGTTGCATGAAGACACATGGAGTGTGTGCATGTGGTTCCCTTTCCAATGTTTTGTTCTATTTAATAGATGGTGAGGAGGATGGGAGGTATTCTATCATTCTGAGATTCTATCTTTCATTCTCTTTGGAGAATGGTATACTAAGACTTAGGAGCACTGACAGTAGTCATTGATTTAGGGCTCGGGGGTGGCCAGTTGTAGCAGAATCCTGCACAATTGAGCCTACGGTTGGGAGGAGAGTCGTCGCAAAAATCTTGTGATAATTTGGTAGACTGCAATTACAGGTAATATAGGTGAGCTCATTGGTAAGTATTTGTTTTTCATTAAGACATTAATTTTACTTTTACTTTGTATTGTTACAAAAAGGAAAAATTAAGTTGATGGACGAGAAATGCCATTAACAACCTTTTATGATAAATAAAAACTAGACTATGTCACCCTTTACAAGTAACATATTGATCCAAGAAAAGCACTAAATTATGCCATTTAGATTTCAAAGAGAAAATTTGCATACCTTTCACATGATATCTACAATATTTACTAAGGATAAGTTGCTTCTAGGGAGTGTCACACATTGCGCAACTTTTAAACCATTTCTCTCTCTCAAAGGGGTTATGAGTAGTTGATGCAATGAAATAAATATATGTAACCATATCTAGATGCCCCACTCTAGCTTTCTTCGTATCAAAAGAAGAAGAAAAATTCTTGATAACCCCTTTACTACAACCCTGAAACAATTGAAGTAAATCCAAATAGTTGACCTAGTGGAACAAGTCTACACATTCGTGATATGCCCCTACTATCTCAACTTGGATGACATTAAACTAGAGGCTAAATTTGCAACGTGTGAGTCAACTAACCCTAACTTACCTAACATTGTAAAAAATATGAACAAGAACAATGAAGTAACAAGGTTTTGGTAACCTTTAAACCCCAAGGGATTAACTCAAATGTTGATAGTCGAGAGGTATGGTATAGAGACATTAATGGTTGTCATATATGAGTGTTTGTGAGTGGTGGATTTGAGACAATTGATACAAATCAGGATTAACATACCTGACGAGAATGCCAAATCACACATAAAACCATGATACAAGTATAAAAGCAATAGCCCTTAGCCTTTCCCCTGTTTCTTAATATCCCTTCCTACTTCCCAAAATATTCTCAACAATTTAGAAGTCCCTTATCCCCTTTATTTCACTTCATTTCGACAAATCCCCTATTCCACACATCAGGATAGGTTTTACTCAAATGATGTTTCTGAGCAAGAAAAAATGAATTTGTAAAAAGTAAGAGAATTTTTTGTCCATAACAGGCCATGGAAGAAAAATCTCCTTCACTTTTTACACAGGTATCATGGTTTTAGAGAAATGTCAAAAATACAGTGGCCTCAGGAGAATTGATGCACCTCTGTAGCGACCTTGGGAAAATCAATATTTTTCCAAGTCCGGTTGACCAAATGAATTCCTTGATCATTTAAATGATATTTATACAGAGAGATATTTCCAATGAGCTATCATGAGCTCAATTTGGAGTTGAGGAAGACCTTCAAAAATTGACTGCAATAACACTCTACATTTAGGCAGCCTCATTTTGCACATTTTGACTAGTCTTGGGAGATTTGATTTTGACAGGGAAAATGACCTCCAAATTTAAAAATTCAATCTTTTTAGGAAATTAGACTCGATAAGCTTTCCAATGAGCTATCTTGAGCCCAATTTGGATACTAGGAAGGCCTCCAAAGCTGGTTTGCAAAAATGTGCTACGCACCTCGTAGCCAAGCCCCAAAACACTCCAAAATCACTCAATTTGCTTCAAATCTCTCGAGTTACCTCTTGGAAAGTAAGTAAATCAATCCTTCTCGTCGAAAATTGTTTTACATCAATCTTTGGTAACTCTTTTACTCATGAAGTCAAACCCCAGTTTTCACTAAACTGTCTCATAACGTTTAAAGTTCACTCATCCATTTGTTTTTCCCTAAACCCCATTCCCTTATATAAATTCCCTAAACATCATTCCCTCATATATTCTCCCTAAATCCCACTTTCACATACAAATTTCCCAAACCGTACACACTCTCCCTAAAACCCTACACACTTTATCCTACTCACTCCCTAAACCCTACTCGCATCCCTAAACCCTGTTCACACATACATTTCCACACTCCCTATCCCATACACTCTGCCCATTCCATTCCTCCATCCTATTCCATAATATTATCCACAAACCATTCATATATAATCACATTTTTCAAAATCAAGGGAAAACAATGGAAGGAGAGAGTGAATATGACTATGAGGAAGAGACACTCAATGATAGTTCCATGGAGAGACATAAGCAACAAATAAAAGGAAAGAGAAGGTGCATGAGGATGATATAGAAAACCAACAAGAAAGAGAACAAACAATTGGAGGATAAGCAAAGCCTAATGACAAAGAGGACCATGTCACTTTGACTTCCATTAAACAAGAGATAGAGAATGACAAGGATTCTTAGTTGGAGAAGATGAACATGCACTTGGAGAGGTTACTTGAGAAGGCAAGGAAAGAGAAGAAAATACTTTGTCACTTAGCCTACGACTACCTAACCTAGAACAAAATTTGTAAGGCAAGCATAAAGAGGCTAAAAGCCAAGTTAAGAAGAGTCTCAAGGAACAAGACAGAGCAAGATAAACTCCAGATCTTGGCCGAAGAATCATTGGCCTAGAAAAGCACCTAACAAGTATCACTTATACCAAACTTCAAGAAATTTGGAGCAATATTTGTCATTTTTGAAATTTTTAATGCAAAAAATAGGTTTTTTCAGCCGCTGCGTAGCGCCACTGGCGCTATGCTTTTGATGGGGGTCTCCATTTGCAAAAAAATTTACATTTTTGGACCTTCAGAAGTTTTGACAAGTTTTGGACCTCCAAAAAGGAAAAAAACACCCAAAAATGCCCTCTCTGCCAATTTTTTGCCACACAAGAAGCAGTCTTGGGAGATTGCATTACTAAAGGGGAAAATAGACTCCAAATCAAAAAATTCAACTTGTCCCTGAAGGTAGACTCACCGAGATTTGCAATGAGCTATTCTGCACCTAATTTGGACTTCGGGATGCCTTGCAAAAATGGCCTAGAAACATTGCTATGCACAGAGAAATGGCACTATGAATAGGAGGAAAATTTGTCAATTTTGCCTGTTTCTCAGAATTTTGCCTAGTTTTCTACCAATTTGACTTTTTCTCTCTCATGGCAAATTTATGATGTATATTGATGTAAATTGATGTACTTTGTGTAAAAATGATGAAAAATGACTTAAGGAGGTAGATACATTAGTTTTAGGTGGTTTTGAATTGAATGAATCAGTTTCCATGGTTTTAGAGGCAAGTTGTTCCACTACCTATTTTTCAATTCCTAGTTTAGATCTTGTTGAAACAGCTCCTTAACTCATGGATTCGATCCTTGATGGCTAGCATAGGTCGTTTGATACTTATATCTTGTAATTTCTTAGTCATTTTTTAAAGTTGGTCTCTTGTGGATGCATTGAGCTACTTTGTAAATCACTTATGTAGTTTGGCAAGGAAATAAACCAGGGTTTTGCAACATTTTGTGGGATTTTTTTGGTAATGTGATTTAGCATTTTTTTCATCTATGTAATTCAGTTGATCTTATGTTTATGTGTGCCATCATCTCTTTCATTCAGCATAACTAAATGAACCAACTTTAAAGGTGGAATTTATTGGTGTTTCGGTGCTCTACCTTGGGGTTTATTTAGTTCTACATGTTTTCTACTGTTTGAAGAGGACTCATGACATTTGCATGCCCTCTCTAGCTCCTCACAAGTCTTTAGACTCACCATTAAACTCATTTCAAAGTGCTAAAACACTTGGCTACCTCGCCCCATAGAAACCTTTGCAAATTTGTGTTCATTTCCCGGACCCAAAGCTACCTTCCCCATTTGATCCAACAACCAACCATTAAATTCAATCAAATTCCTTTGAGCAAATGTACCTAGGCTAACATTAGTTTTTATATCACTCATCTCAAGCACTAATTGCCAATATCCTAACTGATATTGAGAAGGAGAGGGCCCTCTCCAGACCTGGTAGGGCTGGCTACCAGGTTAAGTGTGGTTTGATGTTACCCTAGACCTGACTTTCTCAACCTGAGGTAGATTTACGCCCTAACAATAAGTAATATATTTAAACCAAATCTTATGTGATAAGTTCATGATATATAACAAATATTTAAATATGGAAAATAAACCAAATGGAAAAGCAGTCAAGTGCAAATGATCACATAGTTTATAATGCATTAGGTAATTACTATTGATTAACTTATACAACATGTAGATATTAGGGCATATATACAATTCAATCAAGCATATGAAAAAAAGTGTTATGGAGGCATTATAATATACAAATAGAAATAAGATAGGGCTACTACATAATGAAGGATTTTGTAGCAACCCTTTTTCACTTTGACATTCATATGTTGCATAGAGTCATAGCCGCCCAATAAATTATTTGAATATCACCAAGAGACAATTTTTTTATATTGCTACTGAATGGGAGAAAGTTTGATCAATAAAACATTGATAGTAGGTCTTTAAAATGTAAAAAAATATCAATTACACACGAGTCAAAGAAACCAAAGATATGTCATATCATAATTATAAAAATTAAAAGAAAACTACATGTCAAAACAATTCCAGTCATATAAAGTGAAATCCAAACAATAACATACACAAACATTGACATACGCAAAAAAAAATTGTTGCAAATACAGATGATATAAGAAGAGGATGTGAAAAAAATATGAAAAAAAAGTGTTATGGAGGCATTATATTATACAAATAGAAATAAGATAGGGCTACTACATAATGAAGGATTTTGTAGCAACCCTTTTTCACTTTGACATTCATATGTTGTATAGAGTCATAGCCTCCCAATAACTTATTTGAATATCACCAAGAGACAATTTTTCTATATTGCTACTGAATGGGAGAAAGTTTCATCAAGAAAACATTGATAGTAGGTCTTTAAAATGCAAAAAAAATATCAATTACACATGATTCAAAGAAACCAAAGATATGTCATATCATAATTATAAAAATTAAAAGAAAACTACATGTCAAAACAATTCCAGTCATATAATGTCAAATCCAAACAATAACATACACAAACATTGACATACGCAAAAAAAAAATTGCTGCAAATACAAATGATAGAAGAAGAGGATGTGAACAAAATAACTTCGAGCTATTTATTTAAAGACACCAATATCTATTCGTTTAAACATTCCCTAAATCATGTATCTGAAAAAAATGTGTGATCAAAATGAGCAGATCATAGTTTACCACAATGTCTATAAAAAAAAGGCCTCAAGTGTGTTGCATGAAATTCTTTCAACATCACTTCAAGGTAATTTATGTAATATTGGCACGGGCCTTTTCTGGTCCTCTACATTTGCCTGTCAATGATTAATATTACAAGGTTATCAGAGAAGCGGTGATCATCGTTATATTTCTCTATTTATATCTTAACGCACTCAATATAATTTAAAATCAAAATTTTTTCACTTTGAAGTTATATTTTACCCTTTTTCAATACTAGATTAAATTTAATGTGATTTATAATTAATAGAGGAAAATGACTCTTTGCTTCTAGTTAAGTTTAACCAAAATTCAATAAAGATTTTTAAAAGTGTGATTTTAAGTTGTTTAATGTGTATAATTTGAATGCTGAATGGTTTTTTAGGTAACTCAATCCATTTCTACATTCAAAAATATATTTTAAACAAAAACAATATTGCTTGAAATTAAATCCCCAAATTCTGGTGAAAATTTCCATTTCATCTATAAGTTAAACTATGCCCTAATATAATGTGATTTTCAAGTCAAGGTCAAGATGACATCAAACTTAATTTCTAAATTTATGTTGGAAATATATTCCTTTTAATTATTCTATTGCTAATTTATGCATTTGTAACATCTAGAAGAAACTAAAGCCACTACATATATAAATTTGTTGTATATGTATATTTTACTCTATTTAATTTTTTATTATTATAAGGTTTTACCTATTTTGAAAACAAATTTTATGGAGCTTTATGATTTTTCTTCTTTAATCATATAAGGAGTGAGATAATATATCTTATTTCTTTGGTGGATCTATTTGTTTAAAATTTTTAATATAATGTTTTTTTTGTCAAAATAGTTTGTGTGGTTTTAAATATTTTTTTTACTTCTTTCTTCTAATTTTTGATATACTTTTCCAAGCTTATTCAATTTTTTGATGTAGTATTAATGACTGAAAATTTATTCAAAACTTTATCCTAGATGTTGAGAAATAAAATTCATAGTTAAAAGAATGTATTCCTTAGAGTAAACTCTAAACTTTCATCTTTGTATTTTCCAAACAACTATAATTTTTTCTAGAGCATTGTGCTATTTAGAAAATATTTCCTTTTCACTTGTAGCATCATGTATTTGACACATACAAACAAATATATTTTCATGCTACCCATGCCCACTATAAAGTAGATTCATTGTTATTTTGAGAACAATAATGGTCAACTAAACCTCTCAAGGGTTACATTATTTCTACCCATAGTTTGATGCATTCCACATCACATCGATATAACATGAAATATCTCAACAAAACTATCTCACCCTATGCTTGAACTTTTACCATTTTACCAAACTCTTTTTAATAAAAAAATGGAATAAAAAATCTCCCATTTAGGGCATGACATCTCTCCTTTGTGACCCCACTCTAGGTTTTATTCCTCTGTGTGCGAAAAATATGTAGAAAAATATACTTTTGAACTACTCTAATCTATAGGGAATCGCCACAATCCTTTCAATGTAATTGAAAATGCCAACTTATTGCATTTGTAGTAGGGTATCCCCTAATAACTTTTTACATAACATCTATAACTCATTTCATATAATGTAATAAGAAATAATGCAATTTAGTTGGTTTAAGGAAACTTAATTTCCATATATGACCATAGTCATTTGTAGACACTATTTGAACAATCGGAACAAATTCTCATTTCATTTTTTTTGCATCTCTAGCTACAAAATATATAGAAATATCTCAGATTGCATTGTTAGGCACTAGAAATCAAATCTAAAGCCACACAAATGAATACGAATAGTTTAGTTTATGCTAAAATACTCTTGTATATGATTACTTCTTAAAATTTACCTGAGAATAATTTTATTATACCTTAAAACCACTTTTGATTGTTTTTCCTTTTCATGAGCACAATCACTTGCATACATGATAATAATAAGAAGACAAAATGTCGACATCCCAAATTTTGGGATTTCATAAATATACTTAATCACTATTCTTTATTTATCATTATGTTAGGCATTATCTATTATTTATAGCTCTCCTAGTTGATTTCAATTGTCATGTGCATTAAGAAAACTTCATTAAGGACTCTGAATCACCTAGTTGCTGCTTATGGTGATAAAATTGAGTTTTCATGTATTTCATTAAGGAATATAAATCATCTAGTTGTTTCTTATGATGATAAAATCACTTCATCTATGTTTGAGGCTATTATCATGAAACTTCCACCACTTATCAAGTGTTCCCATTCAAAATTCAAATTGAACAATGCTTGTTGTTAGGCAAGACAAAATGTAGTGGTAGGACTATTTTGTTACGACTTACTTGGGTTTTGGTGCTTTATTAATGGGATTTCTATATGTATTAATGAATATTTATTTTAGTCCAAGATTTATTAAGAAATGAGAGGGACTTAATGAAAATAAAAACATAATTTGATCAGTGTATGAAAGATCTACGTTAAAATATATCTACATTGATTTATTCATTTATTAGATATTTTTAATATTCGTATGATGGGTTCTTGTCTTAATTTTATTCACCTAGATCTATATTGATTTATTATTTTATTAGATATTTTTAGTATTATTATGGTGGGTTCTTGTTTTAATTTTATTTTTTATTTGTACGAATTTCATAATTTTATTTCAATTCAATTAATTAGAATCAAGATTGCTCCCATAGTAGGCCCACATGCTTATGTCACCACTTCGAAGGGGTACTATAAGTTTGGTAATGCTATAACCAATGCTTGATCGGTGTTCTTCTTCAACAATTACAATGCTCTTCACTAGCCCTTTCCGCACTAAAAACACTTGCCACGTGAAATTACGGTGTGGATTGGTGTTGCTACTTCTAAAAACGAGTGTACAAATTGCTTCAAGTACTACGCTTCCTCAACAAAAATCCTATCCTGAAAAACATTTAGTAAACCTTACCAACCACTTCAAGATGACCTCCACTTGGAAGTATCTATCTTCAAATCTCCTCCACCTATCAGATATCCCAAATGCATAAAAGGTTATTGTGAAAAATCACACTTATTTAGATACACCAACAATTAATGCTTCTTTAAAGTCTCTAGCACATGCATCAAATGTGATATGTGATCCTCCTATGTCGCAATGTATACTAGTAAATCATCGAAATAAATAATAAAAAATGATCCTATAAAAGTTTACAATATATCATTCATTAACCTCATGAATGTAGTTGGTAAATTTCATAGGCCAAATATCATAATTAACTGCTCATACAAACCCATTAGTGTAATTACATTCTAGGTTAAATTACATCATTGAATATTTTTTTAAATTGATTCACATCATTAAAATTTTATTAATTAATTTTTTTTTCATTGTGTTATAAGAGTAGAGTAATTGATTAGTTGGTTAAAAATGAAAATAATCATGCTGGGTTGGCCCAA
>APFE030223949.1:113509-157887 GCA_000404065.3 Pinus taeda | reverse complement strand
AATATTAATTATTAGGTCTTGACATGAATTATCAACTATTAATTATTAATATTGATTTCTAATATTATTAATATTAATTAATTATTGGGTCTCAAAACCTTTTGGAAAACGGGAATACTCGGAGATTGGAGATGGCGACTGCAGCGAGCTCTCCCTGTGCCGGAATTGGGGCTATCATTTGGATGAATGTTGGAGGCGAAGCAGAAGGGACAGCCATAGTCTCTGGCCTTCGCAGAACTGGCCTCAAACACGTGGTGACGAAACCTCCGAAACCCCTTCGAATAACCTGCAAGGATGCTTTCACTCAGGCCAGCGCCAGGAAAGATCACGATGCTCTGGGCACAGTAGATATACTGGAAGGCTTGAACAAAACAAAGGTAGATCGGAAGGAAGAGACCGGGAAGCCGAGCGAGGACAGAGATCGACAAACAATCTTTACTTTTCCGCTCAGAATCCTACTCGGGGGCGGAGAATCGTTAGGGCTTGGGTCAACCTACACAGATCTAGCCAGTAGGTCGATCTTCAGGCCAACCACCCCATTGCCATACCTTGCATGTAAAGATGGGGGACTGCATGTAGCAGATCCAACCCACCTCACAAATGCTCGGCTCAAATTTCACAGATCCAGGCTGGATCTAATAGATCCGAGCAAGTTACAAGTCTATTCAGAACCAAGGAATCAGATCGGCCGGATTAGCCATCAAATGAGCGGAGGGCACGCTTCCCTGAAGGCAGATCGACCCAATAAGAGGCACGACCTGGAAGAACATACACAACTGGACCATCTGGCAACCAGCACAGACACCGGCTCAGGCAGAGCCCAGATAAACAACAGACATCAGGTAACCAATAATCGTTTCCAGATTTTCATTAAAACCCCTGAAAAGAAATCTATCTTAATCTGGGTAAGTGGAGATAGCTATGTTTCGCTGTTAAAACAGGAAATTTGTGCTCTGACTGGCTATCCTGGCCAGATCCAACACTTAGTCAGTGGCCGGTGGTCTCTCCAGGACTACAGAACCTTGGGAAGCTACGAGATCAGCCCAGGAGAAACCATTGCCTTGAATCTCAGACTGAGAGGAGGGGCACCATCCCAGGGACAGCCAAGCAGCACAGTAGGGGAAAAGGGGAAAACAGCACCCCAGCATAAATCTAAAGGAGCTCCATCCTATAAAAATATTTTCCAAGGCAACAGAGAAGCGGGTTCCTCCCCAGATCAAGGCAGATACACACCCCGGCCATACATAGTAGACCAGCTAGGGCAAACTCCAACCCTTAACCTTGATTCCACAGGGTTGGATAACTCTGTTGAGACATATGAATCGCAGGCCCTAATATGCCGATTCAACAGCTTTTGGCCAACACCTATGAAGTTATTTCATTGGATCTTTGTCAATTGGACCATGGAATGCGAGATACACTTATGCTCCAAAGTGTTCTTCATAGTCAGATTTGCATCCAGGGAAGCCAGAGATACAATCATCAATGTTGGGCCTTGGTTTTGGGGAACGGCGGGGCTGTTCATGAACCCATGGTTTACAGACTTCGATCCAAACAAAATGACAGTCTCCAAAATTCCGGTCTGGGTTCGTCTACACAACCTTCCCCTACATTTCTAGAGCGAACGAGTATTAGAAGGAATCGGGAACAACATAGGGAAATACATTAAAACAGATACGGAAAGGATTGATGAAAGTATTTTCACTTTTGCACGAATTTGTGTGGAAGTGGATCTAAGTAAAGCGCTACCGGACAACATAAGGCTGATCTACAAACAACAAAACTGGCTGCAAGTATTAGATTACGAAAATACTACTTTTAGGTGAAAACTCTGTAGACAAACAGGGCACCTGCAAAGCTCATGTCCAGAAGCTAAAAAAGTAAACAGCAAGAGGAAGCAGAAAGGAAAACAGAAGAAAGGATGGCATTTTTCCCCTCCAGTATCAGAAGATGAAGAATCAGAAGCCGAAGAGGAAGATACCACCACAGAGAAAGTGGAGATCTCCCAAGAAATGGGAAATCAGAAGGGAACCACATCAGACACCAAGGCATCACAGCTTTACCCAAATCAGGCAGAGAAGACTACTGATGACCAGATCATGGGAGGGATAAAGCAGCACCATCAATCAGACACATCAGATTCAGACAAGGAATTAGGCACACAGAAAGCAGAAACACAGCTAGTCATAGCCTCGATCGAGCCCACTCAAGGAGAGTGGCGCAAGGTCGAAAAGAAAAAAGGAAGGAAAACCTGAAGCGTGAGTCTTACTCATATAAGTTTTTCAGTTTTTCTTTCTTTCACTCCTCTCCTCTCTCTCTTTCTTCTTTTCTCATCATTTTTTGCACGTTAGTTTTGTAACGTTGCGAAGGGTGCTATGGCACTCGAGCCCATTGGGCACCTTATGGAAATGCATTATGCATCTGCAATTGTAACTTTTCATTTTTAATAAAAGGTTACATATTTTTTCTTCGGAAAAAAATATTAATTAATTATAATATAATTATTATTATGTTAAGTTATTGTTAATTAAATACCAATATGTTAGTATTAATTAATATACAGATTTACATACTATTTTATAATAAATATTATATTAACATATATCAATGTTCCACCAAGACTCGTGCGGGGAGACGCACAAGGGGGACGTGTGGGAGTACCCTCATTTAGGGAAATTTCGGGGGTGTGGGGAGTCGTTGAGGGTATATAGATATATTATATATATAAATATATATATATAATATATATATATATATTATTACTCCTCTCTCTATAATACTATATATATATATATATAATTTCAAGTTCATATTCATTGTTCACTGTTCAACAATGAAAGCATAAAAATATTAAATAGACAATTGAAATTTGAATCATTGATCCATCCTCATCATTCATTTTGATACATACATCATTCATATGACATACTCAAGTGACAAGTCTCATTATTGAATTATTTATTATTCATACATACCATGAGATTCGAAAAACAAAAATAAAAATCAATAATAAAATATTCAAATACATTGATCGATATCATTCATCATTCAATGGTTCATCATTCTACAATCTACATTGATTTAAAAACTAAATTCATCATTCATCATTCTAGAATCTAAATTGAAAGCAAAACATACTAGTATATTTTCAAAGTTTGAACACCAAATTTATATAACTCAAAGTTTCAAAGTTCAAACTCAAAAATAGTTAAGAGTGAAGAGTCAAGTCATCAATATCTAGTGTTGCAACTCAAAAATGAAAAATGGATAGTGAGCACTGCGTAGAAATGGAAATGACTTTGGGTTGAAATGAAATGAACTTTTAACTTTAAGTTTTGCCTTTCATGACTTTTAGGTTTAGGCTTTTAAGTTTTAGTTATTTAGTTTTAATTTTAGTGAAAAAAAAAATTTAATGGTTTTGATTTTTGAATTTTTGATTTTGAATTTTGAATTTTTAAGTCTTATTAGACAAATTTAAAGGGGGACGCCCAGGTGCACCCTTTTTGGGGAGTCTAGACTCCCACACTGAAGGGGGACGCCCAGAAGCACCCTTTTTGGGGAGTCTTGCGGAGTCTAGACTCCCACACTGGGGAAACGCACCCCCTTGCGTCTCCCCAAGACTCCCCAAAAAGGGTGCGAGGGGTGCGCGCACCCGACCCTGGAGGACGCGTCCCCGTGGAACACTGTGTTTTATTGATTGTTGTGCATCTTGGCTCCAACAATAATCAGTTAAGAGTCAACTTGAACCTTCATTGGGGTAAGTGTTTTTAAATAAAATATTTTTTATACACATGGTAGATGACGAAATCCAAAAATCTGCAGGCAAGGAATTTAAATACCTTAATAAGATAAGATAATTAACAAATAATCAGTTGAGCTCAATGTAGGGGGGCATTATTCTTCATAAATTCTGACTTGTGAAAGCTCTAAGATTTCACATGGAGTTTTTAATGTCATGATTTTTTAGTAATTTTTTCACCTAAATGCAAGCGCAAGGCAGGTAACGAAAACAAGCTGAGATTTTTTTCCAGTGACAAAATTATTCTGGTAATCATGATTCTTCACAAAAGTAAATTTAATCAGAGAAATTATAAACTTATAATTGTGGTAAACAACTATGATTGTATCTTTGGTCAACACAGTGACTTACCTGAAGATATTCAAAGAGAGTAGTGAAGTCTAATTGCAAGAAATAACCTTTGTTTACTGCCTGCAAGGACAACCATCATGACAACAATCATTTTAAAATTTCCAATTCAGCCAGTGATCTAAAACATTCCTATTTTTCAGCAGACATAAAAGAAACTAAAAGAAGACACAACTTTTCTTAAGGGACAAATTTTGTTCAATGAAAAATGGTTTAACTGGCAAAAGATCCATACAGATTTATGCTCTTGAATTGTACTCTTCACAGCTTCAGCATATTGTGAACATACTGAAACATGCAAATTAGCAGTTAGACACAGCTTCACAAACTAACAGAAAACAATCGTTACCTTCCAACGCTGAAAATGCAAATAGAATCACATATCTAGTAAATATAATACTTGTAACTAGAACGATCACTTTAACTAATACAGACAGCTGAAGATCGTAACTAAATTATGCAACTACTAAGTCCATGACAAATGAAAGCAACATCAACCACTAGACAGCAAGAAACAAACAAATAACACATGTATCCCAAAAAGAGAATCAATCAGCAAACCAAAACATAAATTGATGACGTGACTAACTTGAGCAAAAGAGAGTAATTGAGAGGACCAATACATGGATTTGATTACATAGCTAGTTCTAATCTAAAAACTTAAAAGAAAGAAAAAACCATGCATTTTGCAAGTGATGCAATTGTCCAAGCCATCAACCCTTCTCCTTGTCACAATAAGAGCCCATCCTGTTCCCCACCAAAAGTGGGTGACACCATAGGAGAATTTTTCTGCTAGATTTGTCTTCAGCGTGCAGCCAGCAGCCCCTGACAGCCACCAATGTAGCCAATACATTGTGCCATTTGATCTCCGCTCCCTGAGCTAGCCATATGTCCCCTCGCCCATATGTCGAGAACATATGCTAGAAGGTGGGAAATCCAATCCTAAAGGTATGGTTTTCATTGTGAAATCAGTTGATTATGCTTGTTTTTCCTTGGGCACTTTGGGCATGGATTATTGAATGAGTTGTTAGAAGGAAGGGTTTTGATTGTAGTTTTGTTCCCTCACCTTAAATAGGGGATTAATCCTCAATCCTAGTCTTGTGGGATTTGCCCTATTGGTTTATAACTTCAGGAAGGGCACTACTTGGAAAACCCTGACTTTGGTAGTGCGGTCCCATTTTCCCATTTCACATTTTTCTCTCCCCTCCACACGTTACAAACCCTATTCCATCATCCTCCCTCTCTGGGTCCACATGACCATTGGGTCCACAAGGTGTTAGTCCACCCCCTCCCCTTGTCCACGTCTTTGGGTCAAGCTTGGAAATGTTGCCCCAGAGGTTGATGCAGCTAAAAGAACATTAAAAGCATATCATGGCCACAAGTAAGAAACAAAAGAAAAGAATATTATAAAATATAAAAGATGGTCGGGCCATTAAAATAGCATGTGGGCAAAAGCCAATCATGAGCTCTACCCCTTATCATTATGGCCATCACCCTAATCCCTAGGGCCCCATGAGTGCTCCAACATCATTAAGGAACCCATACACATCCAACGCCTAGTAGGCAATAAACTACCCCACCTAAAGGAGGTAATAATTGCCTATATCATACACAGCATGCTCTCATCTCTTGGAGCCCTAAGTAGTGATACAAAGAAAAAAATCAAGAAAAGGCAAAACGCAGATGAAGAAGGGTGGAAAAACAAAGGTCAGGGTAACTCATATATCCACAATTGCTCCCTCCTACATCCATACACCTAAATATGTGGACATCCTCATTATTACCATCCTTGAACCCATGGAATTTGACTTTGAGACCCCTATGTCCCTATCTGTCTCATCCTTATTCACATGACCTCTATCAATTGAAGGATATACCTTGGACATGTCTTTCCCCTTAGGGGTTGGGAACACCTAATAGGGTTGTTTATTAGCCACTCCTACCTAGGGAGGTACCACTATTACAAGCTTTAAGCCCCAAATTTGGAAGGAAAACCCATTATGAAGTCTCAATGTGCCCTTGATTAACAAACTTGGTTCACTTAGATGCACTAATGATATATTTTACCTAATGGTGAGGACACGCATTGGATCTTATATGTAATTAGCAGGTGGTCTCATCATGCGTTGGGCACCTTAACTGGGGCCCAAGCCCACCAGAGGATCATTGTCATACCCCTTCTCAAATACATTTGTAACAAGGTGCTTCTACAAAATTTTGACTTAAGGACTCAGGCAATTTGACTTTATTTGGTTGCTAGTGGAATGTGGGGGCCACCCACATGGGAGTTCGAATTGGCCCATTCGAATAGCTTGGAGGAAAAGTCGAATAGGTGGATGGAGGGGCCCACATGAGGCTAGGGAGGCCCAAGGAGTTATAAGGAGGGAGAAGCTCTCATTTTGGATGCATTCCTACACCTTGCAATCAAAACTATTAGATTGTTCGCTCTGTTGTTTAACTGAGTCAACTGGTTGTTTAGTCATGAATCTCTCAAGCGGGAGATTCAACCTCTACTTCAAGAGACCATCCATGCCCGCCCTAGAGAGGCAGTTCCATAAGTATTTTAGGAGCTTTTGGAGTATGTTACAGCACTACCATTCATCCACAACAAGGACTGCATATTTCTTGCTAGTTGGAGAATACACAGGGGGAGTTTGGAACTATCAGTGATCAAGCATTTGCCGGGAGAGTTAGAGGATTGGGAGAGCAGCAAAGCACCAGCCTTTCTTGTGAGTATCGGAGCCAACATAGCTAGCATCCTAGCAATTCGAATTACTAGCCTTCGGGATAGTGCAGAGGGCCAATCCAACAATTTTGTGGAGCTAAGGAGCAGGAGCCATAGGTCGGAAGCCAATCCGAGAAGTCAGGGGATTGATAGCAGAGGTCACACCAGCACTTTGGGTCCATTTCCAGTAGGATTTACAAGCCGAGTTTGACAATTGCAGCTGAAGCTAGGCTCCAAGGGGGGGTCGAATTTCCAAAGTCTAAACTAGCCAAATTCCTTTTTAGGTTTTTCTGGGTTTTGGGCAAGGATCACACTCCTAATTTTATAGAATTTCCTGGGCAGATCTAAGGGGTCAAACAGGGATCCCAACTGAGCCAGCAGCTAGAGGAGCCAAGGGGAATTTGGACCAAAACTCCGAGGTCAACATTTGGCCAATCCCTTCATGGGTTTTTCGGGGTTTAGGCCAAGGAGCAAGGAGCTGAAATCTCATAATTTTCTGAGCATAGGAAGTAGTGATTCTAGCCCTTCGAATTCAGCAAAGAAAACGGTTTTCTAGGGCAGCGCAATTCAGTTTGGTGCAGCAATTGTAGCAGCCTTCAGTTCAGTATTTTCTCACATGGGTTTTGTCATGCTTTTCCATTGAGACAAGCCCAAGTGCACCATTTTATTTTACCATTTTATTTAATCCCGAAGAAGTAATAAAATGGTTCAACAGTTCTCTATTTCCAGTGTTTTCATGGGTGCTTAATGTATATTTCGTTTTTATGATTGCTGGATTGTTTGCATGCTTTGTATATCACTTATATTCATGTTTAAGAACATTACAGTGGTATCAGAGCCATAATCTTGGCTCAGCCTACGGGAAATATTAGAATCAAACAACATGGCGGTCACCTGGAATGAGGTGGCGAGGATACAACAAATGATGATTTATGTGGAGAAGAAGTTGATTCATTCCTCAGTTGGGAATCCACACATGATTGCAACTGATGTGGAGTTATTGGGGGAGAACTAGAGGGCATACCAGTCATGGATACAACAAATGATGATTAATGTGGGGAAGAAGTTGATTCATTCCTTAGTTGGGAATCTAGACATGATTGCAACTGATGTGGAGTTATTGGGGGAGAACTGGAGGGAATACCAGTCATGGGGTTATGGCATTTAGGCGTACCTCTCTTTTTGGGAATTTTGTGAACTAAGGGGTATGCACAAACCAATGGAGATTCAGTGGGATTTTGCGAGGATGATGAGAAGTATTAAAGAAAAAGATGAAAGAGTAGTTGAAGGGGCCATGGTTGGCAAGGAGACAGTTGAGCATGCACCAATTCATGAGGAGTCATCCATTGATGAGGTATTCGAGGTTGTGACCGAGTTCTTAGGTGATAACAATGCACCACAAGTTGATGAAGTGCGGAAAGACAGCTCCACCGTTGTTGACGAGCCGATAGGTATAGAGGCCTCTAGATTTATGACGGAATTGCCAGATGACAGTCAACTACAGCTGACTGGTGAGCATATCGTGCACAATGGATTGTCTATGGAGGATCACTCGAAGGCTCATGTCGAGGCCATGATGGAGGAGGATGTGCAGTCATCCCTTGGGCTAGCCATGGATGAGGGGCAACATAGAGGCCGCGTGTTGGGTTTTCAACACAGTTCACTTCAGAGGCCCACTGGTGGGTCTATAGCGTTATCAACCCACCCTTATGTGTTGGATCGCAGGAGGCCGACTTGTCTAGACATACCCGAGGGGGTGGACAGGTTAGTAACGTTGAGCTAAGCATGAAACCACATCAGCTTGGAGGGCTTGTTCCTTCCACAGAGGATTACACATTCAATCTCTCCCTTGGGATTGGATGGCGAGAGGTACTGAGATGGTACTCGATGGAGCAGGTTAGGGGGTTGGATACATCCATGGCCACATGTCAGTAGAGGCCATGGATTACCAGAGGGACTCGAGGTCCAGACTGTTTTTGGGATCCAAGTGGGATTTTCCATCACATCATACAGCTGGTAGGTGATGGTAGTAGCTACGTGATGGACTTGACGCTTGAGCGCACCCACATTTTCAGATCTCAATTAGAGCCCCAATCAGCACTAGTGACAGGATGGTTTGACAGGCGAGCAGACAGATTTCATGAGTTGTCTTGGCATATTGACAGTGCGTGGAGTCACAGGGTGACTAGCTTGCTCTGGCAGGAGCTAGTAGGAGGCGGCGGTATCAATAAGCTATCAGACAGGGCATGGTATGGAGAGAGTGCTCTCTTACTAACATATCGGACGCAGGGACTACTAAGCGTAAGTGCAGTAGTGTCATTTCTGTTAGCATGCAGGGAGTTGAGTTGCTCAGGTCTTTTAGAGTAGATGGGGGGATGTAGCCCACATCATGGAGGGTGTACTAGTAGAGGGGTGGATATTTTGGCCCATGTAGGATACTGTATGTTACAGGGTGGTACGAAAGTGGGAAGTGGTACATAGGACTACATAGAGTTATGTCATAGGGTCCAGTGTTATGTAGAGAGATGCAGTCTGATGCATATAGACCCAATGTTAGGCCATAGCATCTAGTGGCGTGCGGGGCTATGGAGTGATGAGCTAGGGCTTGAAGAGGAGCATGGAGATGCAGGGTGGTGTGTCATAGTATGTTGGACTGCGCTATGGAGTGGGAGTGCCTCACATCGCATGGAGTACATGTGGGGAGTGACAGGTACAGTGACACAAGCCAATACAGGATGGCATATCCATAGCCAAGGGTATCCAACAGTGTACAGGGGTAGGTCGCAATGTACAGTGGCATGTCCAAGAACACTGGGATGATCGGTGGTATGCAGGGGTGTATAGTGTCGCAGAGCAAGGTCTTGGAGTGTTTCCTCCAGGGAGACCCTTGGATGGCAACACCGAGCATACCTTTGGGCATAGTTCACCTAGGATCGACGGGGACACAGATGAGCCATACTTGAGGGTATTCACGGGGACTCACACATCTGACCCTCTTCTACATCCCTCATGGGCGCTGTCGATTTTGTTGTCGACTTTTTGCACTCTAGGCATGAGCAGCAAAGGACAAGGAGGTCACCCAAGATATTTGGGTGACACTCAGCACATTAGGGGGGAGACTTTTCAGCAGTGGCATTGGGTTGTTGTGTCAGTTGACAGCCACAGATTGGGGGATGAGGTGATCATCTGCAGGGGTGTCATATCGTTCATCACCAAGCCTATTACTGGGGAATGAGTCACGAGGAAGACATGTGTTACTCTTCTCTCAGGGCATGTCAGGACCATGCATGAGCAGAGGATACTGGGTACGAATAAGGTAGTTTCCCAATATGTGTCCAAGCTCCAGACCTTATATTGGCTCCTTATCGAGAGGGCAGATGGGAGACGCAGGGACAGGAGGGATCCACATACCCTGAGTTGATTACGAGTATCAGATACCCATCTTTTGGTTGAATTCAGGGGGTAGCTCTTTGGCATACATGGATTCCAGCGATCATCAAAACTACATAGTGGCAGGCACCGGGCAGATTAGCATGCATCAGATTAGCCCACAGTATATGGAGCCTATATAGTGATCACATGCATGGACTAGAGACGAGGGTTGAAGGGATTCCATCAATTGACAGGGCTATACCTCAACAGGTTTGGCTATGGGATACAGGGATTCAATTGATCGATAGATCACTCGTGACGAGCAGAGTCATGGCAAAGAGTGATATAGTTTGCTCTAGGGATGACACATGGGGCTTTACAGAGGGTTTCACAATATGGGGAGGCAAACATTCTCTGTTGCTGCATAGGTTCGAAGTTAGATTTGGAAGGGTACGCCTTGGTGCCATGGAGATGCCTAGGCAAGATGTGTCTCGCCTTATTCAGTATTCCACCATCGAGTTCCAGGAGAGGAGAATTCTGACTGCGCATGATGGGGAGTATGACATAGTCAGAGTAGCGCAGCGTTAACATGGTGGCACCACTCTGGGACTAGCAAGGAACTGGGGCATCACAACACTTCACAGCTCAATAACCTTTAGGGATGCATTGACTACTACAGGGGGAGATCATACAGATCTTCTATTGGGCTTTAGCAAGTCATTGATGGAGCAGGGGACTTCTGGTACTTTCGTCGGGCAGGATAGTGAGTAGAGTGAGGGGAACTTCATTTTGGACAGGATTGCTTGGGATCCTTGTATTGAAGGATTCTTTCATATTAGGAAAGTGCAGAGGTCAAGCACGATCGAGTGGCACATTTGGGAACCTAGCACATTTTGCAATGATAGTGGGGAGAAATAGTTAGAGAGGATGCTTGCCTAGGCATTGCTTGAGGACAAGTGATTTTTGGTGCTTGGAGGAGCTTGTCAAATAAGGATGCCACCTGGGAAGGTGAGCACATTTTGGAGCACCCAGCTTTCAGGTTGCTTGAAGGCAAGCAACATTTGGGAGAAGAGGACCGTCATGTCCCTTATCAAATACATTTGTAATAGGGTGCTGCAACAGAATTTTGCACAATTTTGGCTAAGGAAGAGAACCCATCATTTTCGACATAGGGACTTAGGAGGCAATTCAACTTTATTTGGTTGCTAGTGCAATGTGGGGGCCACCAACATGGGAGTTGGAATTGGGCCATTCGAATAGCTTGGAGGAAAAGTCGAATAGGTGGATGGAGGGGCCCACATGAGGCTAGGGAGGCCCAAAGAGTTATAAGGAGGGAGAAGCTCTCATTTTGGATGCATTCTTACACCTTGCAATCAAAATTACTAGATTGTTCGCTCTGTTGTTTAGCTGAGTCAACCGGTTGTTTAGCCACGAATCTCTCAAGCGGGAGATTCAACCTCTACTTCAAGGGACCATCTGTGCCCGCCCTAGAGAGGCAGTACCATAAGTATTTTCGGAGCTTTTGGAGTATGTTACAGCACTACCATTCATCCACAACAGGGTGTGCATATTTCTTACTAGTTGGAGAATACACAGGGGAAGTCTGGAGCTATCAATGATCAAGCATTTATCGGGAGAGTTAGAAGATTGGGAGAGCAACAAAAGGACCAGCCTTTCTTGTGAGTATCGGAGCCAACAGAGCTAGCATCTTAGCAGTTCGAATTACTAGTATTGGGGATAGCGCAGAGGGCCAGTCCAACAATTTCATGAAGCTAAGGAGCAGGAGCCATAGGTCGAAAGCCAATGCGAGAAGTCAGGGGATTGATAGCAGAGGTCAGACCAGCACTTTGGGTCCATTTCCAGTAGGATTTACAAGCCAAGTTTGGCAATTGCAACTGAAGCTAGGCTCCAATGGGGGGTCGAATTTCCGAAGTCTAAACTAGCCAAATTCCTTTCTAGGTTTTTCTGGGTTTTGGGCAAGGACCAAACTCCTAATTTTATAGAATTTCCTGGGCAAATCTAAGTGGTCAAACAGGGGTCCCAACTTAGCCAGCAACTAGAGGAGCCAAGGGAATTTGGACCAAATTCCGAGGTCAACATTTGGCCAATCCCTTCGTGGGTTTTTCGAGGTGTAGGCCAAGGAGCCAGGAGCTGAAATCTCATAATTTTCTAAGCATGGGAAGCAGTGATTCTAGCCCTTTGAAGTTAGCAAAGAAAACAGTTTTCTAGGGCAGCGCAATTCAGTTTGGTGCAGCAGTTGTAGCAGCCTTTAGTTCAGCATTTTCTCACCTGGGTTTTGTCATGCTTGTCCATTGAGACAAGCCCAAGTGCACCATTTTATTTTACCATTTTATTTAATCTCGAAGAAGTAATAAAATGGCTCAACAGTTCTCTATTTCCAGTGTTTCCATGGATGCTTAATGTATATTTCATTTTTATGATTGCTGGATTGTTTGCATGCTTTGTATATCACTTATATTCCTTGTTTAGGAACATTACAGTGGTATCAGAGCCATAATTTTGGCTCAACCTGTGGGAAAGATTAGAATCAAACAACATGGCGGTCACCTGGAATGAGGTGGTGAGGATACAACAAATGATAATTGATGTGGGGAAGAAGTTGATTAATTCCTCAGTTGGGAATCCAAACATGATTGCAACTGATGTGGAGTTATTGGGGGAGAACTAGAGGGCATAACAATCATGGGGTTATGGCATTCAGGCGTCCCTCTCTTTTTGGGAATTTTGTGAACTAAGGTGTATGCACAAACCAATGGAGATTCAGTGGGATTCTGCAAGGATGATGAGAAGTATTAAAGAAAAAGATGAAAGAGTAGTTGAAGGGGCCATGGTTGGCAAGGAGACAGTTTAGCATGCACCAATTCATGAGGAATCATCCAATGATGAGGTATTCAGGGTTGTGATCGAGTTCTCAGGTGATAACAATGCACTACAAGTTGATGAAGTGCTAGAAGACAGCTCCACGGTTGTTGAGGAGCCAATAGGTACAGAGGCCACTGGATCTATGACGGAGTTGCCAGATGACAGTCGACTACAGCTGATTGGTGAGCATATCATGCACATCGGGTTGTCTATGGAGGATCAGTCGAAGACTCGTGTCGAAGCCATGATGGAGGATCTGCAGCCATCCCTTGGGCTAGCCATGGATGAGGGACAGCATAGAGACCGCGTGTTGGGTTTTCAGCATAGTTCACTTTAGAGGCCCACTGGCGGGGTCTATAGCGTTATCAACCCACCCTTATGTGTTGGATTGAGGGAGGCCAAGTTGTCTAGACGTACCCGAGGGGGTGGACAAGTTAGCACTGAGCTGAGCATGAAACCACATCAACTTGGAGGGATTGTTCCTTCCACAGAGGATTACACATTCGATCTCTCCCTTGGGATTGGATGGCGAGAGGTACTGAGATGGTACTCGATGGGGCAGGTTAGGCGTTTGGAACTTTGGATACATCCATGGCCACATGTCAGCAGAGGTCATTGATTACCAGAGGGACTCGAGGGCCAGACTGTTTTTGGGATCCAGGTGGGATTTTCCATCACATCATAGAGCTGGTAGGTGATGGTAGTAGCTACGTGATGGACTTGACGCTTAAGCGCACCCACATTTTCAGATCTCCATCAAAGCCCCAGTCAGCGCTAGTGACAGGATGGTTTGACAAGCAAGCAGACACATTTCATGAGTTGTCTTGGCATATTGACGGTACATGGAGTCACAAGGTGACTAACTTACTCTAGCAGGAGCTGGTAGGAGGCGGCGGCATCAATAGGCTATCAGACAAGGCATGGTATGGAGAGAGTGCTCTCTTACTAACATATGGGATGCAGGGACTACTAAGCATAAGTGCAGTAGTGTCATTTCTGTTAGCATGCGGGGAGTCAGGTTGCTCAGGTCTTTTAGAGCAGATGGGGGGATGTAGCCCACATCATGGAGGGTGTACTAGTAGAGAGGTGGATATTTTGGCCCATGTAGGATACTGTATGTTATAGGGTGGTACGAAAGTGGGAAGTGGTACACAGGACTACACAGAGTTATCTCATAGGGTCCAGTGTTATGTAGAGGGATGTAGTCTGATGCATATAAACCCAATGCTAGGCCATAGCATCTAGTGGCGTGCGGGGCTATGGAGCGAGGAGCAGGGGCTTGAAGAGGAGCATGGGGATGCAGGGTGGTGTGTCGTAATATGTTGGACTGTGCTATGGAGTGGGAGTGCCTCACATCGCATGGAGTACATGTGGGGAGTGACAGGTACAGTGACACAAGCCAATAGAAGATGGCATATCCATAGCTGAGAGTATCCAACAGTGTACAAGGGTAGGTCGCAGTGTACAGCGGCATGTCCATGAATACTGGGATGATCGGTGGTATGCAGGGGTGTATAGTGTCACAGAGCAAGGTCTTGGAGTGTTGTCTCCATGGAGACCCTTGGATGGAAACACCGGGCATACCTTTGGGCGTAGTTCACCCAAGATCGACGGGGCATAGATGAGCGATACTTGATGGTATTCACGGGGACTCACACGCCTAACCCTCTTCTACATCCCTCACAGACGCTGTCGATTTTGTTGTCAACTTTCTGCACTCTGGGCATGAGCAGCAAAGGACGAGGAGGTCACCCAAGATATTTGGGTGACACTCAGCACATTAGGGGGGAGACTTTTCAGCAGTGGCATTGGGTTGTTGCGTTAGTTGACAGCCACAGATTGGGGGATGAGGTGATCATCTACAGGGGTGTCATATCGTTCATCAACGAGCCTACGACTAGGGAACTAGTCACGAGGAAGACATGTGTTACTCTTCTCTCAGGGCATGTCGGGACCATGCATGAGCAGAGGATACCAGGTACAACTGAGGTAGTTTCCCAATATGTATCCAAGCTCCAGACCTTATATTGGCTCCTTATCGAGACAGCGGATCGCAGACCCAAGGGAGATGGTTAGCAGGGATAGGAGGGATCCACATACCCTGAGTCGATTACGAGTATCAGATACCCATCTTTTGGTTGCATTCAAGGGGTAGCTCTTTGGCACACATGGCTTCCAGCGATCATCAGTACTACACAGTGGCAGGCACCGGGTAGATTAGCATGCATCAGATTAGCCCACGGTATATGGAGCCTATATAGTGATCACATGCATGGACTAGAGATGAGGGTCGGAGGGATTCCATCGGTTGACAGGGTTATGTCACAACATGTCTGGCTATGGGATACAGGGATTCAATTGATCGATAGATCACTCGTGATGAGCGGAGTCATGGCAGAGAGTGATATAGTTTGCTTTGGGGATGACACATGTGGCTTCACAAAGGGATTCATCATATGGGGAGGCAGACATTCTCTGTTGTTGCATAGGTTCGGAGTTAGATTTGGAAGGGTAGGCCTTGGTGCCATTGAGATGCCTAGGCAGGATGCGTCTCGCCTCGTTCAGTATTCCACCATCGAGTTCCAGGAGAGGAGGATACTGACTGCACACGATAGGGAGTATGACATAATCAGATTAGCGTAGCATTAGCGTGGTGGCACCACTCTGGGACTAGCAAGGAACTGGGGCATCACAACTCTTCACAGCTCAATAACCTTTAGGGATGCGTCGACTACTGCCGGGGGAGATCATACAGATCTTCTATTGGGCTTTAACAAGTCACTGATGGAGCAGGGGACTTCTAGTACTTTCATTGGGCAAGATAGTGAGTAGAGTGAAGGGAACTTCATGTTGGACAGGATTACCTAGGATCCTCGTATTGAAGGGTTCTTTCATATTAGGACAGTGCAGAGGTCAGGCACGATCAAGTGGCACATTTGGGATCCTAGCACATTTTGCAATAATAGTGGGGAGAAACAGTTAGAGAGGATGCTTGCCTAGGCATTGCTTGAGGACAAGCGATTTTTGGTGCTTGGAGGAGCTTGCTAGATGAGGATGCCACCTGGGAAGGTGAGCACATTTTCGAGCACCCAAATTTCAGGTTGCTTGAGGGCAAGCAACATTTGGGAGGGGAGAACTGTCATGTCCCTTCTCAAATACATTTTTAATAGGGTGCTGCTACAGAATTTTGCACAATTTTGGCTAAGGAAGAGAACCCATCATTTTAGACTTAGGGACTTAGTAGGAGGCAATTCGATATTATTTGGTTGCTAGTGGAATGTGGGGGCCACCTACATGGGAGTTCGAATTGGCCCATTCGAATAGCCTGGAGGAAAAGTCGAATAGGTGGATGGAGGGGCTAGGGAGTCCCAAGGAGTTATAAGGAGGGAGTAGCTCTCATTTTGGATGCATTCTTACACCTTGCGATCAAAATTACTTAATTGTTCGCTTTGCTGTTTAGCTGAGTCAATCGGCTGCTTAGTCACGAATCTCTCAAGCGGGAGATTCAACATCTACTTCAGGGAACCATCCGTGCCTGCCCTAGAGAGGCAGTTCCGTAAGTATTTCAGGAGATCCGAGAGTATGTTACAACACTACCATTCATCCACAATAGGGAGTGCATATTTCTTGCTAGCTGGAGAATACGCAAGGGGAGTTTGGAGCTATTAGTGATCAAGCATTTGCCAGGAGAGTTAGAGGATTGGGAGAGCAGCAAAGGGCCAACCTTTCTTGTGAGTTTCAGAGCAAGCAGAGCCAGCATCCCAGCAGTTCGAATTACTAGGCTTGGAGACAGCGCAGAGGGCCAATCCAGCAATTTCGTGAAGCTGAGCAGGTGCCCTAGGCCGGAGGCTCATCCAAGAAGTCAAGAGATTGATAGCAGAGGTCAGCCCAGCACTTTGGGTCCATTTCCAGTCAGATTTATAGGCAGATTCCAGTAGGCCAAGTTTGACAATTGCAACTGAAGCTAGGCTTCAAGGGGGGTCGAATTTCCAAAGTCTAAACTAGCCAAATTCCTTTCTAGTTTTTATGGGTTTTGGGCAAGGATCACACTCCTAATTTTATAGAATTTTTAGGCAGATCTAAGGGGTCAAACAGGTGTCCCAACTGAGCCAACAGCTAAAGAAGCCAAGGGGAATTTAGGCCAAAATTCTGAGGTCAACATTTGGCCAATCCCTTTCTCTGTTTTTCTGAGTTTAGGCCAAGGAGCAAGGAGTTGAAATCTCATAATTTTCTGACCACGGAAAACAATGATTCCAACCCTTCGGATTCAGCAAACAAAATACTTTTCTGTGGCAGCGCAATTCAGTATGGTGCAGTAGTGGTAGCAACCTTCAGTTCAACATTTTCTCACCTGGGTTTTGTCATGCTTGTCCATTGAGACAAGCCCGAGTGCATCATTTTATTTTACCATTGTATTTTCTCCCGAAGAAGTAATAAAATGGCTCGGCAGTTCTCTATTTCCAATGTTTCCATGGGTGCTTAATGTATATTTCGTGTTTTCGACTGCTAGACTGTTTGGATGCTTTGTATATCACTTATATTCCTGTTTAGGAACACTACAATCATATTGACAACCCTAGGGGATGCGTTAGAGCCATGGGACTCCATCGTGTGTTATAGCATAATTTCATGCCATGGGAACCCTAAGCACCTTCAGCAGTTTGTTCTTTGCCCCACATTATTCGCGAGATGACACACTTGGACCAATATGCCCCTATCAGCTTAGCATGATCATGGTGGTTGATCCAAGGCCCCGAGGAGGTTTGTCTCACCTTTGAGACTTGGGAGGGAAAGCACCATCATCAAACCCCTCATTTGGAGCAGTCTATAGGCCTTGTAGTCGCACAAATTGTCACGACAACGCTCAGACCGGGGGCTATCACTCTGATCCTCGATCTCTCCGTTTAAGCCTGTCTCCCACGGCTAAGGGGGGTAGACCCTGAAAGGAAAAGGACGACCAACTGCGAACCAGTTGGTTTGGGAGACACGAAAGAGAAAAGCACTAAGTAGATTTGTTTAATTTGATAGACCAGTGCCTTATGCGTTTGATGTCAAAACGATCACTTAACAGATGTTGCAGAAATGTAAACTGTGCACAGCAATCATTTATCATCAAATAACTTTGAAAAATGCAAGATATCAGTAAATTCAAAATGCTTTTAACAATGATCTGGCAAATAGCTTTGAAAGATACAACAGTGCGAATTCGAACATTAACCAGATATCATTATTTCAAGGACGCCAAATCATGTAAAAGATAAACATTAATCTCACATCAACATTGTAGCCTCATCAAAAATATAGAACATGATAAAATTTCCAGGCTAAAACTTCAACTGGCAAAAGAAATTCCACAATGTATATTTTTTTTATGCTTTTCAGATAAACTAGAATTTTAAAGCTAAAAAATCTAAACTAAAACAAAATTTAAAATCTAATCTAAAGTTCTAAAAAATATATTTTTTTATAATTTTTTATTATATTTTTATTTTTATTTTTTTTAAATCTAATCTAATCTAATAACTAAAACTAAAAAAATCAAATTTAATATCTAAAACCCTAAATCAAAAACCCTAAGAACTTCTTTTTATGAATTTTTATCTTATTTAAAAAAAATATATTAAACTTAAACTATATACATAACATATATTAAAATAAAACTAAAACGTAAACACAAAAATGAAATCTAACTACAAACTAAACCCTAACATATTTAAAAAATAACATATACGCTTAAAACGTTTGGAACGTAAACAAATAAAAAACGATTTAAATTAAAACTAAACCTACGCTAAACGAAAACGTAAAAGGGATTGACACGTAGATGATATGTAACTGATCAAAATGAAATCGATTTCGGATTTAAACCTGAACCCACGCTATACCGTGAAACCCACGCATACAGCACTCGATTTTAGCTCTTACGTTAATGGAAAATGCTCTTACCGTTCAGCGTGATGAAGGACTTGGCCCGGACTGGTTTTCTTACAATGTTTTGCAGGTTCACGCGCGGATTTGTGAGTTTGACGGCGGGCAGCAGCAGATGGAACGGGTGATGAACGCAGCAAACACGATCGTTTTAATGCCCACGCTGGCCAGTGGACAAATTCAACCACGTCCTTTTAAACTTGAATATGCCCACGGGGAAGCTAACAACAGCTTTTTTGATATTGTGCAGGTAACGCGTCAAGATTTATCGTTTTGTTTCTGATGTTTGCAAATATGCAGGTCGACAGCAGGGATATAGACAGCATGGGGACGACTTGGAGGCTGCAGATGAGCGTGAAGGAGTTTTGATGGAGGTTGAACCAGGTTTTGCAATAGTGGGAGCAGCTTGGTATTGAAATGAGCTTGGAGCAGCAATTTGGGATCGGATGTATGACCTGACAGAAAAGAAAAGAGACAGAGGGAACGTATGATAATGGGAAAATGCTGAAAACTGCCAAAGGACTTTGCTAACAGCAGAGGAACAATCACGCCCAAGTGTGAGTTTGGCTTGCAGATCCGTGGGGCTGTGTGATTTTACACAGCATAAATTCCAGTAAGTGAAACCTTGAGCAGCAGACAGCTCTGAGAGACCTTGAAATTTCTTTATAAGATTTTGAGAACCCTGCAGCCTGCAAATCTCACAAACAGAAGACCCGGAAATAATATGCAAAAAATTTGGAATGAAACCCTGTAGATCGATCAAAAACAAATTTTAAAATTTTAGCTCTATAAAGCCAGATTTTGTCAGTTACATCAAAATATTTTCAGAAAACTTCAGATTTGCAAATGAAAATGCTTTAGAAATCTCTCACGCAAATAGTAAAACAAACTAAATGATTAACCCAGGATCAAAACCAGCTGAGCTCTGCAAAAAAGTGCTTATGGGAGTTGGCTGGTTTAGCCGAGAACTTCCCCAAACACCCACTGATCCTTAAGGGTTTCCTACACAGCTCACTTCAACTGTCAAATAAGAGAGAAAAAGCAGTACTAGATCTCAAACAACAATGGAGATACCTGCCATTACATCAGAAACCCTAATCCTACTCAAACCCTAGCATGTGAACAAGATACCTATGCTCAACAATACTCTTCATTAAGCTGTCATTAACGGCTGAAAATTAAAATATGCAAAAATGAAATTGCTCACAGCACTTTAAGAGAGTAACACCAGCAAGCTTTTGACCCCAAATTCTTCTTTATTAGCACCAGAAAAGTTTACAAGAGAGCTTCTTCAGCACAAGACTCAAAGATCCAATATCTTCTCAAATGACCCCTAGCACCCTATTTAAAGGAAAAAATCCCAACGGCTAGTTTGAGTGATCCATGTCAAAACGATCTCAACCGTCGATGAGGATCAAGACATCTCTTAATCTCATCCGTCGAATTTTTTAATGCATTAAAAATTTGAAATTCTCAAAATATTATTATTTTATTATATATATATTTTTTAATTTTTTATTATTTTTTTAATTTTTTTTTTGTAGGCAAAGGTGTTACTCGTATTTTCTATTATCACGTCAAAAAATTACAGCAGTATTGGTGGAACCATCTACCCACCCACCAGGGGAAACCGAGTAGGGTATCCACCTAAAGTTTTTAACAGCAAACCAAAAAAAGAAATACTGCATTCTGTTTTTCCAAGCTAAATAAACAGTACAGTCCTTCCTTGTTCTAATTCTGCTGATATGCATATAGTAGCTATCTATTACAAAATGAAGGAAGCTGTCTAGATTATCTATATACTGTAGATTCATCAAAAAGAAAACAAGAACTAAAGCTACTCAACTGCATTTGCAAGGATTGGAGAGTTCTCCTTGCTGCTCTTCTGCTGGCTGTCTTTAAGCAGTTGCTGAATCTCATCTAACTGTTTCCCCTGCATCTCCATGGAAATTTGCAGGATGCGGAGCTCTCGTCTCAAGTTAGGGACACCCTGAGCCAACTCTGCCATTTCAGTCGTCACCTGCTCCAAGGCCTTAGCAAGCAGTCGTTTCATCACCCAGTAAATGTGTAAGGACTACTTGAACAGAGACATTCTGCCTCTCGTATTACCGGGGTCATGCACCAGAAATTCCCAGTCCTCCATTTCCGAATCAGATTGGGCTTGGATAGCTTCTTCTTCCAAGTTTTGGATGATTCGCCTGATTTTGGGATTGGTATTCTGAGCGTATGCTCTCTCAGCACGCTGAATTTTATGTTCGAAAGTTTGTCTGGCCCTCCTGGCAGGTCGCCTGCTCTGCTCCGGCTCTTCTCCCTTACCGTCCCGAGCTTTGTTAGCCTCACTATTCTGACCACGGATCGGGGCAGCCTCGCGGACTCCGTGTCGAATCCTCCTCCGACGCCCTCGCTGCGGTACCCGTCTGCCTCGCCGACTCCGCTGGCTAACTCCCATGGCGTACTGCTCCCATTCCTCTGCATTCATACTCTGGTCGCGGCTTCCATCCTCAGCTGAAGTATCAGGAATTTCGAAAATTTCCTCTGGATCCTCTTCCTTCATCACCCCTTTTCCCTTCCGGTCTTGCTCTCTGGTTCGCGCAGTTTCCATTTCCTCCGCTAACCGGGCCCTCTTTCTAGTTTCCATAGATCCGCTCATAGAAGGCCAACTATGATTAATGCGGGAGGCTCTCAAGCGTCCTGTGTTTCCTCTCGCGCTGCGAATGTTAACTGAATTCTTCTGATGTCGGGTGCTTTGCATGCAGGCTTTTATAAATTCCCGGAACCCGCTCCTGCTATCAGTCCCGCTGTGCGTGTCCTGCCATCTGTTACTCCGTTCATTGCACTTCCTATCAAACATCTTATTAGATTTATTCCGGTTTGAATTCACTGACATGTACTTGCCATTTCTGCGCCAGTTCGAATCTATGATTGGGTTTATATGAGGCGGATTTTTCCCCTCAGATTTCGTACCTTTTCGATGTGATCTCGCATGGCGATCACCGATCCTCTCTCCAGGTCCTTTTTGACATTCCTTAACTGCCTGTCCCAAATGCTGTCCGTCTCCAATGCTTCGCACGAGTATTGCAATTCGCATGGGGATCCTATTCATAATGAGCCTGCGTGGTCTGGACGCTCCACGTCCCCCTGATGATCCAACTCATCGCTCCCCACCTTTCTACCTGTGGCTTGGTCATGATCGGCCTTGATTATGGTTGCTAGGTCCATCCATTCCCTGTTCCTGCACACCGCTCTCCATTGAGCATCCACCGTGCTGTCGTGGCCTCTGCATCCCCAGTTTGCCAAGAAATCGGCCGCCTGGTTCCCTTTCCGCCTCACATGGTTTATTACCTTATACTCAATTCGTTGCAGAAGATCGGCAATTTCCTGAACAATTCCGGCTGTTCGCCAGCTATTCGTGACCTTCTCCCACTTCCGGCCATTGCTGAGCTTCTTCAGCATTTCCACCGCGATCTGTGAATCTCCTGTAATTTCTAGATTGGAGTAGCCATTTCTTACCGCGATCCGCAGACCTTGATGCAGAGCCCAGAACTCTGCCTCATTATTTGTCATTTCTCCCCCCCAATCTGCAAAAATCCATCTTACCTGATTGCTGCTGTCCCGAAAAATGCCTCCAAAGCCCGCTTCGCCTGGGTTCCCCTTCGAGGCCCCATCAAAATTCAATTTTATGAAATTACCTTTGGGATAGTTGAATTTCTCAGGGCTTTGGATCCGCATCTCATGGTTGGGATTCTGTTTGTGGAAAACCATCTCGAATTTTAAGTTTAATTTGTTTAGGATTTCTTCCTCCACCTGGTTGACCTTCCAATCCTCCCCCACCCAATTATTTTTTTTTTAATTTTTATTATTTTTTTAGTAATTTTTTTTTTTATATTTTTATATTTTATTTATTTTATTTATTTTATTATGGATCATCAAACATAGCCTTTGGAAAAAATTTCCCTAGAACCTAGGACTTAAGACGCATGAGGGGATTAACATTTCCTAACCCTCAAGGCACTTTTCATCATGACTTTTACAACTTTACATCTCAAGGGGGAGAACCCATTTGACACAGACCCTCATAAACCACCCAATTCTGTGACCAAACATAATCTAGCAGATCAAAAACTCTAGGATTCTCCTAAGACTCTAATGATAAAATTCACTCCGGCTTTGGGGTCAGGTTGAAGGAAAACTCTGCCGATCATGGATCGGTGAGACGGAAAACCTTCCGGATGAAGATTACCACTAGAAAATTAGGTCCACCTAGGCAATTTACATACATGACTCAGCTCTGCTAAGATTATTTACATCAAAATGCAGACTGGGTTTACAACTTTAATAAGATCAAGAGAATAACGATGACTGCTAAATGGCACGAACATCTCGATCAAGCGTTGTCCCTTTTTGCGGAAAAAAAAGGGGGTGTACTACTATGGGTAGTTGACACGCAGCAGTCAACATCTGGCTCTACTTGGGGACACGTTGCTGCACTGTAGGAATGTGAGAATCCAGAATCTGCACCCATGCAATACCAATCAAAACATAAGTAGCGTCCATTCAAAAATCATCATATAACATTTAAGCACATGAAAGATAGAAGCTCTTCATTTATCAACTATCTAATAACATGAAAAGTAAATTAAATCCTAAAACAGAACCGAAATGTTGAAAATGACAAGGAGTAGGGTTAGAAATACAATACAAAGGATGCCCCATGGCATCAGATATCATCTTTGAAGAACAGCTTGAGCATTTGGCCATTCCCAGGTAGATCAAGTGGTTCGCCATACAATCTGCTCAAGTGGAATGAGTTTGGTCCGGCTATGTCTCGAATGATGTACGGTCCAAGCCACAAATTGTCAAACTTCTTATGTTTTCCTGGTTTCTCATTTTTGCGGTCCCAAAGCAATACCATATCTCCCACATGCAAAGATCTAGATCGAGAATATTTATCAAAGCTTTTCTTAATATTAGATTGATTTTTACATATAGCATCAAAAGCTGTCCTACGAGCTTCATCTAACTCCACAATCTGATCTATCCTATTTTGAACAACATCTTTGTCAGTAGAAAAATTTTGAAGGAGCTGATAAGCTGGCAACTTAAGGTGCACAAGTAAGGTTACATCCAAGCCGTAAACTAGTTCAAAGGGAGATTTACCAGTAGCCTTCTTCTTAGTGATTCTATCTGTCCATAAAGCATACTTGATTTTGCTATCCCATGATCTCTTATTATCTGCTACTATCTTCTTGATAATGGTTATGAGGTTCTTGTTACTTGATTCAGCCAGACCATTACTCGAAGGATAGTAATTTGACGAATGAGATAAGACAATACCATACTTGAAACAGAAAGATGAAAACTCTGAGGAACTAAAAGCTTTGGCATTGTCAGTAGTGATCTTGGCAAGGACACCAAATCTAGTAATGATGTTATTTTCAATGAAATCCATAATAACCTTTTCAGTGGCATTCTTAGCAGGAATGGCCTCAACCCTTTTAGTGAAATAATCTGTAGCAGTCAAAATCCATGAGTAGCCATTGCTAGAATTTTCATGGAACTTCCCTATGAAGTCCAGACCCCAATGCTGAAAAGGTGCCTCTACAATGACAAGTTGTAGGGGCAGGGCAGCAAGCTTCTGTTTCCCAGTGAATAGTTGACAGGCTTGACAATTTCTAACGAACCTATGCACATCAGAAAAGATTGACGGCCAATAATAACCAGCTCTCAGGATTTTGTGGGCGGTAGTTCTAGCAGCATAATGACCACCACAAAATCCTGAATGAAACTCAGAGATTAACTTCTTGGACTCAACGTCATCAACACATCTAAGCACTATGCCCTCAGGATTTCGCCATCCAAGGCCATCCTTCATAAGACAATACTTAGTGGCTATTAATCTAAGAGCCCTTCTCTTATGAGCAACTAAATGGTTAGGACAGGTAAGATTCATCAAGTAATAAACTATGTCCTTATACCACTCATGCTCTACTAATCTTTGCAACTCAAGAGAAGATAAATCGCTAACACAAAACAAACCAAGAGTCTTTTCATTACTTTCAGTCAACATCTAAGCCAAACCTTGGCCTTTAACTAGCTTAGTGGGTCTGATCTCTAAATCATATTCTTGTATCTTAGTAACCCACCTAGCACAAATCCCTAAACAATCAGTTTGAGTTAATATATCTTTGACAGCAGAATGTGGGACGAAAGCAATGATTTTAGAATATCCCACATAAGTTTTGAAGTGCTTTAGAGACTTGACCAAGGCATAAGCTTGCTTTTCCATGGTATTGTACTTCAATTCAGAATTTTGAAGTGCTCTACTCATGAAAGCAATGCCCTGCTCGTGACCATCTTTATTCTTTTGAAGCAGGACACCAGTAATGGTATCTTCGGAAGCGAAAGAAAAAATCATGAAATCCTTGGAGTAATCGGGACTAACTAAGACAGGAGCTCTTGCAATAGCACATTTGATTTCTTGAAAAGCCCTTTTGTCGTCTTCTTGCCAAACGAATTTTGCATCTTTCTTTAAAAGGCTTTGAATGGGCTTAGCTATTTCTGCATAATTTGGAATAAATCTTCTAATGAAATTTATCTTTCCAAGGAAAGATTGAAGGGTTTTGAGATTATGAGGAAGGGGAATCTTTTGAATTGCTTCAATTCTTTCAGGATCGATCTTGATTCCATCCTTAGAAATGATATGGCCCAGTAATTTCCCCTCAGTTACCCCAAAAATAGATTTAGCTGGATTCAAAGAAATCTCGTATTCTCTACATCTATCGAAAACCTGCCTAAGATGATTTACATGATTGATACCATCTTCAGAGAAAACGGTAAGATCATCTTGATAAATCTCAATAAATTTCCCGATTAATCCCTTGAAGGCATAATCCATTGCCCTTTGGAATGTTGCCCCAGCGTTTGTTAATCCAAACGGCATTCTGATGTATTCAAAGGTACCCCATGATGTGGTGAATGTGGTTTTATGTCGATCTTCCTTTTTAATCCATACCTGATTGTACCCGGAAAATCCATCTAGCAGCGACATCATTCCAGAACCAGTTACCTTTTGCAACAAATTTTCCATGTTTGGCAAAGGGTAATTGTCCTTCTTGCATGCTAGATTAAGGTTTCGGAAGTCAACACAAAGCCTTATCGTACCATTCTTTTTCCTAACAATCACCAAATTTGAACACCATGTCGAATGCCTAGTTTGAGCAATAATACCTGCTGCAAGTATTTTCGCAAGCTCTTTCTGAACTAACGGGGCTAATTTAGGATTAATTTGCCTAAGTTTCTATCGAAACGGTTTAGCATTTTCATCTTTTAAAGGGATAGTATGTTCCATGCCATCTTCCCTATAACCCTTTACTTCATCATAAGAAAAGGCTAAAACATCTCGATATTCACGAAGTAAATCAGTTAACCTTTTCCTTTCCTCCACACTAGTACCTTTACCGATTTTAAGAATTTTTGGGTTTTCAGAGGTACCAATATTTATTTCGAGATATTCGCCAGGATCCATCTTATTTTCTTCTCTCAGCTTCGTGGCATCATGCCGATCAAAATGTTGCTCTAAGGCAACTACATTCCTCGGAGTAGGATTTATGATATGCTCATGATTTAAAGATCCATCCTCCTGAGAATCTATCCGGAAACCTTCAAACTCATCCAAACTGTTAAGAAAACGAATGACTTGCTTTTCATCATTGAAAATCTGCCAATGCTCTGAGTTATCTGGAACAAATGGTCTAAATATTACTTCCATTTTGATCTTATCTTTAATTAGCTCATCAGATAACTGGAAAGTAGTAGCAGCTACAGCAAGTTCATCTGCCAAACTATTTTGCTCTCTTGGAATTGCTTCGAGGTCAAGGGCATCAAAGTGCTCCATAGTATCCCATACAACATTTCGATAGTTCTTTAGTCTTTGATTTTTGCATGTAAATTTGTTTTTACGCTGCATGATAACTAAATCAGAATCCCCCTTATGCTAAGCAACTTAATCTTCAAAGATTTTGCCAATTCAAGGCCTAACAGTATAGCCTCATATTTAGCGACATTGTTGGTTGCTTCAAATTCTAATCGATAGGCAAATTTGAAAATGTGATCAGGGGGAGATTTAAGCACTATTCCCTTTGCCATGCCTAGATGCTGCACCATCGAAGTACATATACCAAACTTTATCCTTGAGGTCCTTAATCTTATCATCGGGAGGAATTATGAAGTTAGACATGATGGCATAGTTCCCGATGTCAGATTGTTCTTCAATTATCTCGTTGTGAGGCTTTTTAGGATCCTCGACATGAAATTTTCTTTCGGGCTCTCTATTTGTTCTTACAAAACCATCACCCCTAGGAGAATGAATCATAGCATATGACCAATTCATTTGAATGCTTCCTCTTAGATTAGAGGCCTACTTTTTGGATAACAGCATACCCCAGGCATCAGGCACATCCACAACAACAATATCCATGACAATCATGATGTCTGGGTAAACTGATAAATGAACTTGCAAATCTTTGATCAAACCATGCACTTTAATTTTCTTAGAATCCATGGCACATATGTTATAGTAAGGTCTAGAAACTCTTAAGTTAAGTTGTTCCATGACCCTTTTAGTCATTACACACGCTGATGCACCAGAATCCAACATGCAATTATTCAATTTATATCCATTAATTAACAAGGTAATAAAGAAAGGCTAGTGATCTTTGTTATCAGCATCTAAGCTTTGCAAGTATATGGGAGCGTCCTGATAGTCAATTTCCCGAGTCTTTTATGTGAAGTATTTACTTGAGGATCTTGGATAGCTTTTAGCAATTTGTCTCTTTGGGAAGGGATTTTGGCAATCTCGGAGACAGGAACCCAGATTTTGGCATTGTTAAACCAGCTTCCCAAATCGACATCTAATCCAGAGTTTTCATTAGGGTAAAAAGTTCGGGGGGGAATTTGATTCCCGCTTTGATCTTTATCCCTTCTCTAATAGGTCAAACCCTTATCTCTAGCAATTTCCAGGATTTGCTCGGGAGAGGGTTTTTCACCATATAACCTAGCCAAAATGTCATCTTCATTTTCAAGGTTATTTATGCTAAAAGCTGATGAAGGATTCATAACTTCACGACTCTTTTCCTTGACCTCCATCCAATCATTCATAGACAAAGGGAACTTGCTACCTACTACATTTATTTGATCACCTGTTCCAAACATTCCATTATCTAAAATTCTTCTAACGATGGGACAAGTGGCCTCTTCATGAAGAGCATCACAAACCCGACAGCAGGGGGGAGCATTATCAACCAAATTAGCTAGCGGATTAGGAGGTCTCCGCTCACTAGATTGACCCTTCCTTTGCCATTTGTTATTTCTATTATTATTTCGAGGCTGGAAATTTTGTGTTTGCGTTCTTTCCATCTGGACCAACCTATTCTGTAAAGTGGCTATTTCCTTAGTATGATTAAGTTCCATGGTTTCAATCTTTTGAAGCAATTTTAGAACAAGTTCACTTTCAGGTTCTTGAACTGTTTTTCCTTTAGGTTCTTTTACTTTGGTAGCAGCTCTGTCGAAACCTGGGATCTCAGATTTTCCAGATGCTGGCTTGTCCTTTTCAAGTTATATAGCTAAGGCTTGGCAATCCCTATAATCATTAAGTCTAGCACGCCTTAACTCATAAGATGGCTCAGGACTAAAAGCATCGATGTAAAAGTCGAGACTTGTCAGTAGGTTTATAATCTTGAGGTAATTATTTAATAATATCATTAAACCTTTTATTAAATTCCTCAACAGTTTCGTTTTCTCTCTTTTTAATTATGCTGATAGCTTTCACAAGGTGTCTTCCCTCTTGCTTGTCCCCATACTTTTCTTTAAAGGCGTTAACAATCGATTGTAAGGAGTCAAATGAATTTTGAGGTTTTTCAGTAAACCAATCTAGAGCGTCACCCTCCAAAGTTAAAACAAAAAGGGTCATTTTAACGTCTTCATGATTAAAATCAGCGGACCTTGCATATTTCCCCAACCATGAACTAAAAGCTTTCAGATGCGAATTGGCACTAATTGCGTTGTCTCCCTGAAAGATAGGCAATTTATCCATTCCATGTTTTGGAGTATCATTGGGATAACCTGGAATATTAGCAAAGTTACATGGGGAGAAGATGTCCATGATGTCGTGCTCAACTGGACGAGTAAAAAGTAGATGGATATCAGAGAGGGCTTCTTGTCCGAGATTAACAAGAAGTGTACGAGAAGAGAGTTCGTGTAATCGTACTCTGAGGGCCCTTTCAGGATCAGGAGCAGGATTGCACAGACTACTTGGATGCCTTCTAGTATACACCCTTGAAGATAATATATGAGGTGGAGTCGCCACCCGGACAGGAAGTGAAACACGGTAAAGCTCGGAAGGGAAGGACCAAGGACAGAAAAACTCTCTCCCCGGCAACGACGCCAAAAAATGTTGTCACACAGATTGTCACGACAACGCTCAGACTGAGGGCTGTCACTCTGATCCCCGATCTCTCCGTTTAAGCCTGTCTCCCGCAGCTAAGGGGGTAGACCCTGAAAGGAAAAGGACGACCAACTGTGAACCAGTTGGCTTGGGAGACACGAAAGAGAAAAGCACTAAATGAATTTGTTTAATTTGATGGACCAGTGCCTTATGGGTTTGATGATAAAACGATCACTTAATGGATGTTGTAGAAATGTAAACTGTGCACAGCAATCATTTATCATCAAATAACTTCGAACAATGCAAGATATTGAGTAAAATCACAGTGTTTCTTAATGATGATCTAGCAATTTAAAAAAAATGAACTTTGAAAAATACAACCATGTAAACTTGCGCATTTACCAGATATTATATTCAAGCATGCGAAATCTCATAAAAAATAAACATTAATCTCACATCAATATTTTTAGCCTCAGAGAAGATAGAACATGATGAGATTCCCAAGCTAAAACTTCAACTGGCAAAATCTTTCCAGGATAAATTTTTTTATGTTTTTTAGGCAAAAACTAAAACTTTAAAACTAAATGAAAAAATATAAAACTATTCTTTAAATGAAAAGATATTATATAATATATATATTTTTTTTTTCCAAGAAATAAAAAAAAAAATTATTTAAATCTGACTTTAACTAACTTTAAACTAATTTAACAAACTAAAGATTGAACGCTAACCCTAGACTAAGAGATATTTATTATATTATATTATTATATTATAAATTTTTAACTTTATTTAAAATCAAACCTAAAAGAAATAATAAAAAATAACATCAAACCTAAATAATCTAAACATAACATATATATATTAAACAAAACAGAACTAAACCTAAAAAAAAAAAACGAAAAACGTAACCAAACTAAATGAAAATAAAAAAAAGATTTAACTAACCTATGCTACGTCAAACTCACGGCATATATTGAAAGCGGGTGAATGTATTTTCGACAGCGGGCAGCCTTTGATAGTGTATAGGCAGCGTACCTGACGGGCCAGAAGAGCTCAACGGACCTGCGTTATAAATAAAATGATGCTTTAAACCAAAACTAAAATCACCTTACCAAAGACTTGGCCCTTATATACCAAAGATAGAACGCTTTTGCTCAGTCTTTGACGGCGGACGCTTTCAGGCAGACGGGTGAGCGCTTGATCCACGCAGCGCAGAGTTTGTTTGTAGGCTCTTTAGATGGCGGAATGCTCATGTTTTCAACGTAGTTTGGTGGCTCGATGAATGTTTGCAGGTGAGGAGAAATACGTAAATGGATTGGCTTTGCGTGGGAGTGCAGGGAGGAATTGACGGGCATAGTCAGCGTGCGTTTGATGATCGTCGTATTAAAATTGCGGATGAAGGCCTGAGGAGCTTGGATGCGTGAGATAGAGGGAAGCGTGAAGCTTTTGCAGCGCGTGGGCAGGGTAAGACGCTGAAGGATGGATCAAAGAATTGCGTGGATGCCCAGGACAGGGGCTGTGGGTTTTCTCTGCAATCCCACTAGGCAGCCAGTAAAATACTTTCCAGGGAAAAATTACTTGATCTACTATCTTCAGTTTTGTAGATGAAACCCTCTCAAAAGACCCCAGATATGATAGCAACAGTATTTAGAACCCTTGAACAATCAGAACAGGGGGGCCTGCAAAAAGAAGAAATTTTCCACAAGAATTTATCTCAGATCCGCAACCTGCAAACAGCAGACAAAACTAGGAAGATATATGCAAAAAATGAAACCCTACAAACCAATCCAAAATTTCAAAATTTACAGCTCTATAAAGCCAGATTTGTCAGTTATCAAAATATTTTCAAAACCTTAGATTTGCTAATGAAATGCTTTAGAAACCTCTCAGGCAAATAATAAAACAAACTAAATGATTAACCCAGGATCAAAACTAGCTAGGCCCTGCAAAAAATGCTTGTGGGAGTTGGCTGGTTCAACCAAGAACTTCCCCAAACACCCAGTGATCTTCTTCAACAAGATATTCCTGCACAGCGCACTTTAACCGTCAATAAAGAGAGAAAAAGCAGTACTAGATCTCAAAAAACAATGGAGATACCTACCATTACTTCAGAAACCCTAATACCATTCAAACCCTAGCATGTGAACAAGATACCTATGCTCAACAATACTCTTCATTAAGCTGTTATTAATGACTGAAAAATAAAATATGCAGAAATGAAATGGCTCATAGCACTTTAAGAGAGTAACACCAGCAAGCTTTTGACCCCAAAGTCTTCTTTATTAGCACCAGAAAAGTTTACATGAGAGCTTCTTCAGCACAAGACTCAGATCACACATGATCTCAAATGACCCCTAGCACCCTATTTAAAGGAAAAAATCCTAACGGCTAGTCTGAGTGATCCATGACAAAACGATCTTGACCGTCGATGAGGATCAAGACATCTCTTAATCTCATCCGTCGAATTTTTTAATGCATTAAAAAATTGAAATTCTCAAAAATATTATATTTATATTTTTTTTAATTTTATATTATAATTTTTTTTATCTTTATTATTTTTATTATGGATCATCAAACATAACCTTTGGAAAAATTTCCCTAGGACCTAGAAACTTAAGACGCATGAGGGGATTTAAACATTTCCTAACCCTCAAGACACTTTTCATCATGACTTTTACAACTTTACATCTCAAGGGGGAGAACCCATTTGACATAGACCCTCATAAAACCACCCAGTTCTGCGACCAAACATAATCTAGCAGATCAACACTCTAGGATTCTCCTAAGACTCTAATGATAAAATTCATTCCGGCTTTGGGGTCAGGTTGAAGGAAAACTCTGCCGATCATGGATCGGTGAGACGAAAAATCTTCCGGAATGAAGATTATCACTAGAAAATTAGGTCCACCTAGGCAATTTACATACATGACTCAGCTCTGCTAAGATTATTTACATCAAAATGCAGACTGGGTTTACAACTTAATATGATTAGGAGAATGACGATGACTGTCAAATGGCACGAACATCTCGATCAAGCATTGTCCCTTTTTGCGAAGAAAAGGGGGTGTACTGCTATGGGTAGTTGACACATAGCGGTCAACAGGTATGTTCTATGCTTAGAGAAATTTATTTCAATTTTCACAGTTAGCTCAATATCTTTTCCAGATTAGCAATCACATTAGCATTAAAGTAAACTGCAGATAGAACATAAACATAAATCGCAAAAGACAAGCCAAGACAAGAGGACACAAGATGTGATGCTAGCCATGGACAAACCCCAATGTGGGGAAACCCTTGATCAATTCTTCTTATATGTTCTTCAATAGTTCAACACAGAGAGAGAGAGAGAGAGAGAGAGAGAGAGAGAGAGAGTACATTTACAACAGAAGTCAACACTTTGACTTATTTAGATAAGATCATAGATCATCTCTATGAAGATGATATATGAGATTAGTTGAAGACATGTTGCTTCAACTGATTTTCCAAGGTGACTCCTTCACCTATCATTGCGCTGCATCTTTTCATCACATTGCACCTCACCGTGTTGCACCCTATGCTACACTGCTGTCCCATGTGCCATTGTTGAATCATGTTGTCATACAACATGTCACAACGATCCATGTTGTTCATGCTTGCCATGCCGCACCATGCTATTCTTGCTTGCGATGTTTGTTGTCCCATTGTGCCATTGTTGCAGAATGTCATTGCTGTCCCATTGTGCCACTGTTGCACAATGGCATTGTTGTCCCATTATGCCACTGCCTCATCATTGTGCTGTCCCATTGAACATTGTGGCACAATATCATTGCTGCTAGTACTGTTGTCCCATCACGGCTTGTTATCCCAGTATACTTACAACAACCCAACATTGGTGTTGTCCCAACATACTTACGTTGCTCTTAATATGTATGTACCATTGCCTAGCTGTCTTAGTTGTACTACTGTAATTGCTGTACCTAACAGTCATGCCCAAAACACTACTGTTCTGGGCATATGGCATCCTTTAACACTTCCTTCAGCTCACAGTTCTAGGGTCCTTGACTGCAACAATCTTAGATTGGTTAGGGTGCTTCCAACAACCCTTCAATCTACCTAGAAGTGCCCTCCTTTACTGTGACTACCCTTCTAAGAGAGGAGGAGACACTATACTGCATTTTGTAGGCAGTCTATCCCTCATCAACAACTTCGGCCTTCCTCTGTTTGTTGCGACCTGCTATATCAAGTCTCCTCTTGATTGTGGCAACCCTGTACTCTTCCAAATGATCCTAAAACAATCCTTATTGCTGCGGTATGACAACAAGGGAACTCGGCCCCTTCTTCAGCACTTCAGACCCCTAAAATACCCTCCAAATAGCGGTTAAGACTCTTGCTCAATATGTTGTCCATACAACCCTCCCACGCTGTCTAGGGCAACCTCCTAATGTTGCAGCTAGGGCATGGTATTGTCCTCCTTGACTGCGTTTTAGTAGGGACCAACGTATTGGGTTGTAGACTTCCTTCTAGACTGCGTAGAGCCCAGCGTGTAGGTTAGGGCTCTTTCTTGATAACGTTAGGGCTTCTCTTCATGACTGCGTCCTCTAGATTAGGGCAACATATTTCTTCTTCTTGACTGCGGCTAGGGCAACCTCATTCCTCCAACATCTAGGGCTTCCACTCCTAGATTTCTCTTTCACTAAAATCCAAGACAAGTGGAGAGAAATCAAGATAGAAGTGTGTGTAGAAATGACTATCAAGTCATCTTCTTTAATACTAAAATGTTGAGCACATGTGGGGTTTATTTGGTTGCTGGCCAACCTTGATGAATTGTCTTCTAACACAAATAAATTCATAACTCCATGAATACTTATCGGAATTGGATGATCTTTAATCAATCCTACACCTCTCGATGAGAGGGATCCAAGAAAAATATCAGCTGCCATAAATAAGATGACTCACATGGAGTTTGGCCCTAGTTGCCAATTTTAACACTCCCTCTCAACTAGGGAGAACTCCATCCGCTGATCCATCTGTCCGATTGTACTATCTCTATCATCAGTGCCTTGCACTGCTCTGCTCTACTGAACCATAAAGAAGAAGAATTGATCAAGAATGTCTCAAACCATTCTCTACTGACTCGAAGTCAATTCCGTATGAAGAGAGTGTGTCATACCACTCTTACTGACTCGAAGTCAGTTTTATTGATCCCAGATCAATATCACAAGAGTGTGTCTCAAACCACTCATACTGATCCCAGATCAGTTGAGGACATCCTAGCATAGGGAGTACGTTAGATACAACGATGCATCCATCAATAGTACCGCTATGGTCCCTAACCCCATTTCCTTGCTCATTGGCCAGATGAGAGGTACTTCCCATGAGTCCTAGACTGCATGGGTAGGATGCCTCGACAGGAGAACCACTCATCCTGTCCCTAAGTCACCATGGGGTATCATAGGGGAAGGCTGAACGATTCACCCTATACACAGAGCACCATTAAGGGAGGGTGAGTTGCCCTATGGTTGCGTGTTGCTCCAGTAGTACCCTAAGCCCCCTGGAGCTCCCAGAGCTCAATGCATGCATCATGCAGGACCCTCATCAAAAGGTCTCTCAGCGACTCCAAGTCGTTCGGGAAAGTCACAAATTTGACATTTCCCTGGGGCTTAGACAGAATGTCTGCGACCAGTAATCAGTGTCAATGCGATGGAGCCTCCTTGCTCATCGACGTACCATATTTCAGATAAGGTAGTATCTAATGTCTATATGCTGGAGCGATTATAGAATACGAGATTCCTCGATAATCGAATTCCCCCTTGGTTGACACAGAGGATTACGATGGTATCCATCATGTGTACAAACAGCTCGCTGAAGAGCTTCCACAACCACGCAGCTTCACACGAGATTATACTCGTAGCTATGTATTCAGTCTCAGCGGTGCTTATAGCAACCGACTTCTGCTTCCTACTCATCCAGGTTATTGAAGCAGAATCCAAAGAGAGCCAACACTCAGAAGTGCTCTTACGATCCTTGACACTGCCTGCCCAATCAACATTCGAATAATCATGCAGCTTCATATTTCCAACAGTGTATCTCAATCCATGAGAGATTGTGCCCTGAAGATATCTCAGAAGATTCTTGGCACGAATCCAATGTGGCTCAACCATATATGAGCTCATCATACTAACTGCAAATCATATGTTCGGACGACAGTTCACCAAGAACATCAACGCGAATGAGTTTATGAAATTCAGAGGCATTTCTCAAATCTGGTTTGTCATCACTACCATATAACTTCTTAAAGTTAAGATCCTCGAGGTAGTCACAGGCTTGCAGTGTACCATTCCACATCTGGAATCCAACTCCCTCTTACTTCTGCAATTGAGAGGGTTTGCACCTGTTAGAAATAGGTCGTCCTCAGAAGGTGCCAGTATGAGAGGATTATCATCCACAACCTTCAAGCAATGGTTTGGATCAACTTCACTCCTAGTGAATCTTAGCTTCATTAGATAGCTATCAATCCTCTCATACTATGCTTGGGGTGTTTTGCTTCAAGCCATAGAGGGATTTCTTCCACTTGCACACATGAGATTCCCGATCATGAATCTCAAACCCCTCGGGTTGTTCCAAACCTGTGGACCTGCTACATGAGAGGAATGGTCCCCTTGTAAGATTTTCCTTTGGTACATCTCAGACATGTACCTTCATGCTCTTCTTAAATTCAGGCATCCCTGTCACCATCTGACTCACATCGGGTAGGGCCCCATAATAGACCTCCGGTGCTACAGATGAGATATGTCAATTGACATGGTCCCCAATGGATCATCCTGCAACTTGATACAAATTGCCAGCCTTGAACCCATGAGTAAAGCATCTTTGAAAATTCTATTTTCAAACACGTACCTTTCCATCAATGAATGCCACCCTGAAACCTTTGACTTCTATTGCCGAAATGGACACCAGGTTCTACTTACGATCAGGTACATAAAAGAGATTCTATAAATGAATCGAGTTACCCTCATTCAATTGAGGGGTAACATTTCCTACACCCTTTCCGGGATAGGTGGCATCAACTCCAAGTATAATCCCACGATTGTTTCCATCTCTTACCAAATTCGAGAGGGCACCCTTCTGTCTGATGGAGTGCCTTGAAGCACTATAATAAATATGCTAGATTCTCACAGAATTTGAAGGAGAGTGCCAATACAAGATAACGCTTCTTTACCTTATTAGAAACAACATTTGACTCTTCATACCTGGGGTTCCTTGCTTTCCTTGAAGAGTCGATCATTTCCTTGATGACTTGCATTACTTGTCATTACTCCGATCATTGAAGATGTCCCTGGAATGATTGTTATCTTCATCAAGAGATGTGTACCTACCATTTAGGCACTCCTTCGCATAATGGCCAAACTTATTGTAAGCAAGGCATCTGCCTTTCCTTTCACCCTGAGATCCGGAATTCCCATTGAAGTGATCTGTAGGTATGCCATCAGAAGCTTCTGCTGCGCCATTTTGATAATATACTCTACTTCAACTTCACCCTTGGTGATTTTGAAGAGGGATGAGGAATCCATTGATCCTTTTTTCGTTTCCCAACTATCTTCGGTGATTGCTCTTTCACTCTTGCTTGGGCTTTGTCTTCACTTCAGCTCTGATACCATGTTAAGTCTAGGTATGTTCTATGCCTAGAGCAATTTATTTCAATTTTCACAGTTAGCTCAATATCTTTTCTAGATTAGCAATCACATCAGCATTAAAGTAAATTGCGGTTAGAACATAAACATAAATCGCAAAAGACAAGCTAAAACAAGAGGACACAAGATGTGGTGCTAGCCAGGGACAAACCCCAATGTGGGGAAACCCCTGATCAATTCTTCTTATATGTTCTTCAATAGTTCAACAGAGAGAGAGAGAGAGAGTACATTTACAACAAAAGTCAACACTTTGACTTATCTAGATAAGAGCATAGATCATCTCTAAGAAGATGATATATGAGATCAGTTGAAGACACGCTGCTTCAACTGATTTTCCAAGGTGACTCCTTCACCTATCATTGTGCTACATCTCGTCATCATGCTGCACCTCACCGTGATGCACCCTATGCTGCACTGCTGTCCCATGTGCCATTGTTGAACCATGTTGTCATACGACATGTCACAGTGATCCATGTTGTCCATGCTTGTTGCCCTGTTGTGCCACTGTTGCACAATGTCATTGCTATCCCATTGTGCCACTGCCTCATCATTGTGCTATCCCATTGAACATTGTGATACAATATCATTGCCGTAGTATTTTTATTTTTGAGGAATTTTCGAATTTATCATTTAACTCCACATTAATTAACTCAAAATTAACTATTTTGAGCTAATTTCTTCAAAAAAATTGACTTTGACTTAACCACCAAGGCCCAAGGGTCCAATTATTCTTGACATATACAATATTTCCTTGGTAGAGGACCTTTAAAAATTGACTCTTGTAAGACCCACGAATTTTTCCATTCAGAGAATTTATTTTCTTAAGACAATTTAAATTTAACTTTGACTCTAATTAATTAATTTTCTGGCTTAGGACTCAATTTTATTTTTCCAGAAAAAGTAATTAATTTACACGAGGTGATTTAATATTTTTCCATTCGTCCAATACATAAGATTTTACATTTATAAGACTCAAAGAGGGAATACACATTAGGGTTAGAGCCTCAAGGCACATAATCCATCTGCGACACAACATGATCTAGTAGACCAAGTGATTTGTAATAAAATAATTAAACCAACTAGCTTAAATTATTTTCAAACCACTTTTACATTAAATTCAACTAAAACACTAGGACTCATCTAGAATTTTGACAATAAATTTCACCTCAGCTTTGGGGGTTTAAGTTGGAGGGGAAAAACTCTTCTGATTAGTCGTGTTTAAAAACACAGGTAATCAGTGAAGTTAAAAAACCTCCTAGGATGAAATTCGTTATCAAAATTATAGGCTTACCTAGGTTGTTACATAGACTCGAGGCCTTACTAGGATCATTTACATCATATAACTTGCAAAATGAGGTGACCATGACACATGGACTACTGGTAAGTGATCCGATCCCTTTGGAAAAAATTGGCACTTCCGCTTCATTGGAACTTTGACAATTTGAGTGCAACATCTGGCTCCATGTGGGGGCATGTTGCTTTCATGAAGTAACTTGAGAACCCTAGAATCCTGCATCCAAGAAAACAAAAGTCCATCAAATAGGTATCAATTCAACATTGAAATCATATGCATATATAGAAATATATCGATGGGACAAAAAAATCCACTCTAATAAACTGAAATGTAAACTATATAATATAAATGTTGAAAGTAAAACTATCTAACTGACATGAAATAAAAGGGAATATGGTTAGAGATACTATAGAAAATGATGCCTTATGGCATAAGATGTCATCAACATGGTGCATACTAAAGCATCTCCCGACTCTCCAACAAGTCTCTGGGCTGCTTCTCAGATATTCCATGCTAAATTATGAAAATGCTAGGACTGTGACTCATCCGAATATCGAGCTTCTCTTGGCCATCAAATGCATCAAACTTCTTCCTTTTTCTTTTCTTTTGCCTTTTAGTTTTCTTCCCGGTGGGCTGTGATGTCAATAATGAGACCACTGCAGATTTCTTGTCCTGATTTCGAGAATGCCTGGATGAAGGATCTGATGAATCTGAAGTATGCCCAATCTTATTTTGTATGTACTTGGTCAAAGGCGACACATAACCCTGACCATTCTTAGCTTCTTTTTCAATTTTGGTACTTCCATCTGACCTGTATTGAGTGGGGCAAGTAACCTCCTAGCAATGAGATGAGAACTGCTCAAGCGGACCGAGAGGCTTGTGATCTATTGCAGACTCTTTGTTTCTTTCATTACTTGATCCATGTTGAAGTTCCTGTACCTATATATTTTCCATTATTTGTAGTTTATTCTGAAGAGTGATCTTTTCAATTCTCATGGCACCCATCTGATCTGAGTGTTCAAACTTCATATCACTGATTTTCTTTGGCATGGCTTTCCTCCATGGTCAACAACTTATTCGAGAGACACATATGACCAACTTTCATATTTTTTATTACTTTTTCATGATCTGTTTTTATGGCAATCAAATGATTCTGCATACTAGACTTCATAGCCTCCATATCTCGAGCACACTTTTCCTCTATGGTAGCCATTTGATTAGAGTGTTTAGTTTTCATGATCTTTATCTCCTCATCATGCCTTTCCTCTATAGCTGACAACCTGTTTTGAAAACCGATTTTCATGTTTTTTATTACTTTATCATAATTTACTTGGATGGAACTCATTTCTTCTTTAGGATTTGCTTCCATAGTGATCAAAGGGTTTTGCATGGCGGCCACTTAATCGAAGTGATTGACCATCATGCTTTCTAGCTCCTCATCACATTTTTCTAATTTGGTGAACAAAGTTTTTATATCCCTGGAATGATCTACCATAAATTTCTCTTGATTAAGTTCCATGGTTTTTATTATTTAAGTCATTGATAAGTTGCTTATGTTTTTCCTTTTCATTGTTGCTACCAACTTGACAACTCGTCCTTGCTTTTCCACTATTGAGGATTTGTCTTGCAATGACACAAGTGGATTCATTATGAAATTTCTCGCAAGGTTTGCAATACGAGACAGTCTCTTGATGACCACTTTCATCTTTCTGTCCAGTACCAGAGGCACAAGGTGGGCCCCTTTGATTTCCATATTTATCTTCAAAGGCCTCAAAAATTGATTGTAAGGAGTCAAAAGTTTCATCTGGGAACTTCCAAAACTAATTCAACGCATCATCTTCTAACGAGAGAACAAAGAGTCACATCTTGACATCCTCATGTTCATCATATGCATAGCCATCGAACTTTTCCATACAAAAAACAAACTTTGTAAGGTGCTCACTAGCAGTGGTTGAATTATTACCCGGGAAGGAAGGCAAATTATCAATGGCATCTCTCGGAAGATCATGAAGAATGTCAGTAAAGCGACAAGGGGTGAACAAGTCACCCATGATGACTTGCTTAAGGGAAAAGGGAAGATGATGGATGTTAGAGAGAGAGAGAGAGAGATCCCTGTTCAAGAAAATAAGAGATCCACAAGAAGTGAGCTTTTAACAGAAATTCCTGTAAAAATGAAAGAAGTGGAGTCGCCACTTGAACATGAATCTAACTTCAAGATCCAAAAGGTAAAACTGAAAAGTTAGTTAAGGATCAAGTAGATGGATATCAAGTAGAGCTTCTTGCTTGAGAAAAATGAATGAGTAAGTGGAGTCACCACCCAAAACAGGAAACCAACCTAAACATCTAGCTGCTAAGAGTGTGAATGAAAAAGACGATAGGATTAGCGAAAGGAAAAATGATAAGGTGATGAGAAGATGAAGAATTATGGAAGATTAGAAGATTAGAAAGACTAATGAGAGTGTCGTCAACACTAAGGTCCAATAAATTGGTCCCTAGCAACAGCGCCAAAAAATGTTGTCGCCCAGATTATACAGTCACCACGACAACGGTCAGGACGGGGGCTATCACTCTGATCCCCGCCCACTCCATTCTAGCTCTCCCAACAACAGGCTATGGGGGCTAGCCCCTATGAAATGAGGCGAAGGAAGACAAGTTGGGAGCCAACTTGTTTGGGAGATACGAATGAGTGGCCTAGCCGCTTGGTTGAAATTAAACAAGATTATTGATTAGATTTAGATTTTCTATTATGGGACTAGTGCCTTAATGAAGTCACAAATTCTTTCTTTATATAAATGGAAACAAATAACCGAATGGACACTCGCTGCTTGAATGCTTGATTAACCTATATGATATGCAAGACCTAGGACCTATGTGAGATGCAATGATCTTGGTAAATTTTAATTAGATGCCTAGTCTAAATGTAACATTTTCCCCAATTGTTTTGAGAAGCAATTCTCAAAGTAGGTTGTGAAATGGAAGCCAATGGGAAGCAGACAGTGGCTTGATTAAAGATACCTCCCCTTGTGTAAATGTCCCTGCGAAATTTTCTTTGACTAGATCTTACCCTCAAGGGCTTAAATTTAGCTCTTCTCTCACTTTATCCTTTAATCCAACCTGAAAAATGAAAATAAAAACACCCAAACCCCAAATATATACAAAATAGATCTAAAACCCCAACCCAAGTTAGAAAAATAATTTACACATAAAATTACAAAATTATTTTACAAATTGTATGAGTTTTTTAAATAAATTTTGAGAAAATAATATAATATTTTTTCTTGAAAGAATGGCTAAAACACTTCAAAAAAATTATTGCTCACTATAGCCCTAGCGAAGATTTAATCCACCACATAAAAACTAGGAATCCAAGCAAGATGATCCTTGCTCACAGTCTGTGAACTTGGAGACCAATGATTGAGTACCTGCAAACACTATGTATTATCTCAAAATATATCAAGTAAAGCACCACATAGGAAGCCCGTAGTCAATACATACCACAAATCAACGAACAAGAACACCTCGAGTTGCATCCCTAAGTATTTTATTATAGTAGAAAAAATAGTTCCCATGTTAAAATTGGCAACTAGGGCCAAACTCCATGTGGGTCATCTTATTTATGGCAGCTGATATTTTTCTTGGATTCCTCTCATCAAGAGGTGTAGGATTGATCTAAAGATCATCTGATTTCGATAAATATTCATGGAGATATGGATTTATTTCTGTTATGGGACAATTTGTCAAGGTCGGCCAGCAACCAAATTGCCCTCACTTGTGCTCAACGTTTTAGTATAAATAGAGGTGCCTTGAAGTCATTTAAACACACACTCTTCTTGTGATCTCTTCCTCTCCACTTGTCTTTGGGTTTTTGGTGGGAGGAAGAGATCCTAAGAGACTATACAGCCCTAAGAAGAGGATGCCCTAGCTCAACACTGTCATGGAGAAGGCATGTCCTAGATCTGAATGCTGCCATGAGAAGGAAGAGTCTTGGACGTGCCCTAGCCGCAGTCAAGAGGGGCAGTAAAGTGTAAGCCCTCAACACAGCCAAGAAAAGGGTCTCCTGTCTAAGGGAGTTTCAACACTATCCAAGGAGCCCTAGCCGCAGAAAATAGGAGGACGTTTACAACCCTATAAACACAGTCAGTGTAGGAACATCTGGATGCTGTTAAGGGGGATATGCCATGCCCTCATCTTCTATGCTAAAAGAATCAAGGATGCAGTCAAAGGAGGTCTCTTGTAAAAGCCTTCGCTGTCATGAGGAAGCCCCACTGCCTAAACGCAAACCTAAAGGGAGATACCTTATCTGCTGATCTAAATCAAGGCAGCCCTAAACGCTGTCTATGAAAGATGTTCTAGCCACAGTAAGAGGAGAGTCCTAGTAGCTGTTAAGGGAGAGGTATAACTGCTGTGAAAGGAAGGTTTTATCGCAGTCAAAAGAGGTCAATTTCAACAGACAAAAGAACCTCAACCACAACAAGAAAGATATTGATCAATGTGTACATTTGAGAGTTGTTTCAAGGGTCAAATTAAAGGGCTGAACTTCTTGTTGGTAGGAGGTTTGACTGAGCTCTTGTTGGAGGGATATCAGTCACTCTATAGGATGTCATAATCATGTCCTAAGGACTGTTGTATGCCACTTGGATGCCATTGTAATAAGAAGAGAGCATAGACATAGTTCTCTGAATAGTAAATGCAACAACCTTTCCTTGGAGATCAATTGCAGTCAAATCTGGGCAGATTTTGAGGATTGTTAGGAGGCTGCACCTTGGACCTGTTAAAGGAGTCTAGCTACTCTGCTAGGCTGTAAGCCATAGCAAGCAACTAAGACTGATCAATGAAAATGGATGATGGTTGCAACATATTGGATGCCATGATGGGTGCAACTCAGTGATGGGAGCAACACAGTGATGAGAGCAACTCAGTGATTGGGTGCAGCAGAATGACAGGTGCAATATGATGATGAGGTGCAGTAGTATGATGTGTGCAGCATGTTAATGAGGTCCAACATGATGCTTGAATGTAGCGCAGTGAGGTGCAAAATAGTGGAGTCACCTTGGATTAGTGGAGGCAGTATGCCTTCAACTCAGCTCAGATCAGCTACCTCATATGCTATCTTCTTAGAGAAGATCTCTGCGCTTATTTTGGTAAGTCAAGATACTAACTTCTGATGTATATGTACTATCTCATTGAAAAACATATAAGAAGAATTGATCAAGGGTTTCCCTACATTGGGGTTTGTCCCTGGCTAGCTCCACGTCTTATGTGGCTTGTCTTCTGCGATTTATGTTTATGTTCTATCTGCATTTTACTATCATGCTAAATGTGGTTGCTAATCTGGAATTGATATTGAGCTAATATGGAAATTTAAGTAAATTTGCTATCAACATAGAACATACCTAAAATTAACATGGTATCAGAGTTGAGGCAAAGACAAAGCCCAAGCAAGAGTGAAAGAGCAATCATCGAAGATAGTTGGAAAGGACAAAAGGCTCAGTGGGTTCCTCATCCCTCTTCAAATTCACCAAGGGTGAAGTCGAAGCAAAGAATATTATCCGAGTGGCGCAACAGAAGCATTTGATGGCCTACCTAAAGATCTCTTCAATGGGAAGTCTGGATCTAAGGGTGGAAGGAAAGACAAATGCCTTGCTTACAATAAGTTTGGCCATTATGTGTAGGAGTGTCTGAATGGTAGGGACACATCACTTGATGATGATAACAATCATTCCTGGGAGATATTCAATGATCGGAGGAATGACAGGTAATGCAGGACATCAAGGAAATGACCGACTCTTCAAAGGAAGCAAGGAACCCCAGGTATGAAGAATCAAATGTTGCTTTTGATAAGCTAAAAGAGTGTTACCCTATATTGGCCCTCTCCACTACTTCTCCTCCAAACTCTTTGGGAATCTGGCTTATTGATT